>MU189001.1:21993-56173 GCA_016904865.1 Pissodes strobi | reverse complement strand
TTCTTTCCGATGGCTCAAATGTGTCAATGGACGTCGCTGACCTGCAAGAGGACGAGGACATTAGTTGCCTTGAATTATTTGATTAGTGTATATTATAGCTAGGCTAGAACCTTGATAGATGAAGGAGAGCATACAATGTCTCTCAAATGAAGGAAGCAGCAGAACGAGCATAGAAATAAAGTTGGGTTAGTGCTCCCAATGAAAGTCACATGATGATGTTGGCGAACGGAAGGGGGTACGGGGTCCAGTTTTCGTCCAGGATCCTCATTTTACCCCGGCTACATGCCCTGAAAATTTCAACCCTGTAGCTATACTGGAACATGCTTAATTAAAGGGGCGTTCCACTTTGATAAGCATTTTTTCTGACTTTACCCTCGCTAAAGAAGTTTCACTTCAAAATATGGAACAAAACCGGAACATTTTGCTAAGGTAGCTTGGAAAAATCATAAACACTCTGTTAATAATCCAAATTCGCAATTTAGGGATAAATATACATTGGAACAGATTCAAAATTCGCTGAAGATGTATAAGCCGTTAACAAAATTGCAGTGTTGCTAAACTAGCGATGGGGCAGCAACTACCCATAATTGCCTCTGAAAGTTTTGTAAGAAGTCATGGTCTTGAGGCAAGAGCTGTAGAAATTCTTGAGATGGAAATGGCTACTGATTTACCATCTACTTTTAATGGCAAAAGTTGTATAAAAGTCATTGGTTATGATATGGTAAAATTGACATCCCGGTACAAGAAGACTTGTAGACGCTCAACTGATGTAGAATTAGTTAAATTACATTACTCTTTCTCTGCTTACGAAGCACTTGGTCTTTGTCCACCAGGAGGTGCGAGTGCTTTAATTGATAGAGGCGATAATACCTATGGAGGATAATATGTGATAAACCCTTCTGGAGGTCGTATTTCCAAAGGTCATGCCTTAGGGTCCACTGGGCTGACGCAATGCGCCAAACTTACCTGGCACTTGCAAGAAGAAGCTGGACCTAGACAGACACCAAATGCTAAATTATCTCTACAACACAACATTGGTCTGGGAGGAGCTGTAGTAGTAGCCTTATATCAATTGGGATTCCCAGAGTATAGAAGCCCATGTGTAGCTACTAAAAATAGGAGCAGCTACAAGCCAAGATTAATGTATTGTTGCTCCATTCTTACATATTTGCATCAGGCTATGTTAGAAGATGAAGATGGATTAATTGAAAAGCACAGAGCAAATTATTTATTTATTTAAGGTATAAAAAGGTAAGCGGATCGGGAAGAGGAGGATCGTCGAAGACAAGTGCATCCGGAAGAGGAGGAACGTAGAAGGCAAGCGGATCGGGAAGAGGATGAACGTAGAAAACAAGCAGAACAGGACCGGCTTCAGCAAATTTTACACGACCAAGAAGATAAAAGGCAAATAGAACAGGATCAGTTTCAGAAATGGATGCTGGATGTAATTGTAGGTGACCAAGGAAAATTATAGAAAATATTTGACGGGCAAAACGAGAAATTTGAAGAGGAAATATAGAATATACAAAAAGAAGTTGGAGCTGTACAAAATGAAGTTGGAAATATACAAAAAGAAATAGGAAACGTACAGAAAAAAAACGACTCTACAAGCAGAAGTTACCAGACTAAAAATCAAGGACTTGCCGAGAGAGGACAGGACAGAATATCAAACCTCCAACGTATGACGGTCAAACATCCTGGCCAATGTACAAAAGACAATTTGAAGCCGCTGCTGTTGTCAATGGTTGGAATAACGAAGAAATGGCTACGCCACTGGTGGTAGCGCTTCGTACATCTGCCCTGGCTGGAACTACTACAAACCATTCCTATCAGCCAACAGGGGAAATATGACATACTTGTAGCTGCCCTGGAGAGACGATTTAGAGACCAACTAAGAAGACAACTGTATCAGGCACAAGTAAAGTCTCGACATCAGAAACCTGGTGAAAATCTGCAAGAATTTGAGGCAGACGTTAGACGTCTCATTCAATTGGCGTATCCGGGAGCAACAGAAGAATTTCAAGAGGAACTTGCTGCCCAATATTTCGTGGATGGTATCAGAGATCCAGAAACTCAGAAGATGCTACGTCTAGCTAAATTTGATAACAGCAGTGACGTTTTGGGTAGAGCCGTAGAAATCGAGGCGGCCTGTAACATCTCTAAGCCAACAATTAGGGACGTATCCATCCAGGAAGAAAAGCTGGCGAATAGTTGTGATGTAACTGAGATGAGCGGTATTTTGAAGAAATTAACCGAAGTTCTTCAGGCCACGGGGAGATTCCGGGAGTCACTAGAAGTTAGGCCATGTAACCGAAATGTTATAAATCAGTGCTATAGATGTGGCATTATGGGGCATTTCAAACCAAACTGTCAAATACAAAGATACCAGGAGCCACTAGAAGATAGGCCACGTAACCGAAATATTTCAAATCAGTGTGGCAGGACTGGGTATTTCATGAGAGACTGTCGAGTACAACTATGATCTACATCTCCATCCAAAGTCAAGTCAGGAAGGATTACAACAATATAACTTTAAGGTTAAACACAGGGAAACATTGCCAAAGGATAGACCGGAGGAGGAATTACTCTCACTAGACAAATCAAGTTTAAGGTTGATCAGTGGACCACAGAGCAACTAAAGAAAGACCAGCTTGAGGATAGTGAGATAGCTAAAAGCTAAAAAAGAACGTCAACGAAGACGAAAACGTGTAACGGAATATTAGCTTATTCCGCTCCACTAAATTCAGTTTAATTACGAATGATTTTCGATGTTTGGTATATGAATCGCCAGTGATATCTATTTGTGAATGGGTATATTTCGTGCAACTAATTATTTAAGAAGCACATGTACGCTGGTTTATACCTACAATTTGCAGATTTGTTTCACTGTAGATTACTATATTGAGTAGTGACATCTATTCGGAAACGGGCTTATCTCATGTAATTGGTAATTGGAGAGCATAGTACGCTATTTAATACCTACAATTTATGAATTTAATTTACTATAGATTATTTAGTATATATTGAGTATTTCCTTTGTTTGGTTTGTCGCCACGTGCCCTATAGTGGTAGTCACATGATATAATTCATCCAATTAAAACATCGAAAATTATAATAGGTTGAACGTCTTGAATTTTGAAAGCAAGGTCGTTTCATCTTTGTGGCGACGCTTGATCGGGTGAGTGCTAGTTTTTGATCTTGAAATATTTTATGCATCTTGCATGTATTTCACTAATTTTTTCATTTTTTGAATACATAATTAATAATTGTTTCTGATTCGCTTAATCATATTCTGCTAAAGCAAGAATTTAGGATTTTTATATTACACTTTCGATTAACTTACAACTTCAATCATCTTAATTTTTTTGTAGTGACCGTTGGGTTAAGATAACGATTTGTTGGTGGATAATTGCGTATCTCATTAGTCAAATTCATGTAATTTGATGTGCCGCAAGTCTAAGTCAATGACCCAAAACAAGGTCTAGGGGAAATATGAAACAGTATAATGTGGAACTACCGTTTGAACGTATCGCCAGTGTATTTCCTTACCATTATGAGTGTTTTTATCCTTATTTCGTTAATAATTAGTGTTAAACATCTCCTGGTTAAGTGAGGAAGCCTTGTTTCAACTTCACCATTTCGAATTTTTTATTATTACACTTAATTACACAGTATTACACTTACACATTTATTGTTATTATTATATGATTTCATTTGTTATGATTGGTACCTCGTTGGTACCCAGATTATAAGAAAAAGACCAAGATTTTTCTTGAGCAATGAAATATCACATTCAAATCGTTTTATAACACAAACCTGATATTTCTTTGATGCGACCACAAGGTCGTACCAAAGTACATGTTCTCCAGCAACTGCATCCGCTTATGTTTCTTGGTGATCGAAAATTCAACGAATCCTCCATCCTTGACGCTGATCGGTTGCAGCGCGTTTTGGCAATTGGGCGCCAAAAGATAGTTGCCGCAAGTACAGCTCGAATGACTCCAACGATCAATGCATGTACCAAAACCTAGAAGAAGCGAATTTTTAACCTATATAATTAGCAAACAAAATAAAAAATCATACCTCCACAAGGATCGACGGAGATTTCACTCTTGCTGCAGCTCTGGCTCCTGCTACATTTGTTTTTGATGCCTTCGGACTGGATGGGGTGGCTCAAGTTTAGCTGTCGCCCGTTGATGGACACGCTGTGAACGCAACCTATAAAATCGTCGGTGTGGATTTGTCCGGGACGTTCCAATATCGGATCGGGATTGTTGAGGCCGCCGATCAGGAGGGGCTGGTTATTGAAGTTCAATGTTCTGAAAAAGGTCATTTTTCCATTGTTATTTTCGGCAGCTGTTTGTTTTAAGAAAATAAATAAAAATCGATGACAAAGGAGAGAATATAATAATGTGGGATTCTCTTCAGGAGGCCTTTCTAAATGATGTATTCTCCGGGAATGTGTTCCCTGGATTCCTCTACTGATTTGATTTGAATATTGATTTCTATGTGCTGTTAAAAGTGTTATTTTTAAGCGGGGGAATCCTATTTTGCCTCACATGGAGTAAAATATGTTAGCAGGAAAAGTATTTTAAAGGATCCTCTGTAATGATAACTATCAGGGGCAGAAGATTCAAATAGCTTTCGATACTAGGAATGCATGGTTTTATCATATATAATTTACAAAATAGTTACTTACCCGGTATCTCCACTATTCTCAGTATAACAAATGCCTTCGTTTGGCCTACAGTCCTCGCATACGTCACCATTTTCATTGCAACTGCCTACGTTCAAAGATATAACTTTTCCGTTTCTCGTGGCCGTGATTTTATACCAATTTCCGTCAGCCAAATTGTCGCTGCTTTTACCTTTGGCGCTGATGGACGTTATGGCGGTACGAGCTCCTCCAAAGCTGAACACCGCTCGACCTTTGACCAGTTCGATTGCTACGAAATCGCTCCTTCCCAAGGTCTGTAGTCCGTAGTTATAGATCAGCAAGGAATCAGGTTTCGTCGTAGCGAAAACGAAGGAGATATCGTTGGTAGTTGCGTCTAAGGAGGGGAACATCATATAGGACAGCTCTTGGAAGCCGTAAGTGGATTTTTCGCAGTGTCTCCCGTACCGTCCGTCGGTGCAACTGCACCTGTAGCCGGGCATCAAGTTGATGCATAGGCCACCGTGCAGGCAGGGGTTCGGACGACATGAATCGGCCAGAACCTCACATTGGTTGCCTCTGTAACCAGACCTAGAAATAACAAAATGTAGATTCTCGTTATGAAATCCATTCTGAATTGAATTAAAAACTGAATAAGAACAGTCTGTGTTGTTGTGGAGAAGGTTCACAAGAAACCAAGTTCTTGGGTATTGTTTTGGACTAAGAACTCTCCTTCAAACCCCATATAGAGCAACCCAATCCAATCTTTCTTCTTAGGAAAATTTTGCAATATGGTTCTGTTGAAATGGAGAGAACAGCCTACATGAGTCTATTTCAAAGTCAGATTATGTAATGGCATTTTAGCTTGGAGAAAGAGTACTGACTGGATGAGTATTTTTGAAAAGCAGTTTGAATCTAACAGGCTGGCACTAAATGTAGAAAAAACTGTTCATATTAATATCAATTTGGCCAAAATTTGTGGAGAAGGTTCACAAGAAACCGAGCTCTTGGGTGTTGTTTTGGACCAAGAACTCTGTTTCAAACCCCATATGGTGCACCCCAATCCAAGCTTTCTTCTTAGGAAAATTATGCAATATGGTTCTGTTGAAATGGGGAGAACAGCCTACATGAGTCTATTTCAAAGTCAGATTATGTGTGGCATTTTAGCTTGGGGAAAGAGTACTGACTGGATGAGTATTTTTAAAAAGCAGTTTGAATCTAACAGGCTGGCACTAAATGTCGAAAAAACTGTCCATAATAATTTCAATTTGGCCAGAATTTGTGGAGAAGGTTCACAAGAAACCAAGCTCTTGGGTGTTGTTTTGGACCAAGAACTCTCTTTCAAACCTCATATAGAGCAACCCAGCTTTCTTCTTAGGAAAATTATGCAATATGGTTCTGTTGAAATGGAGAGAACAACCTACATGAGGCTATTTCAAAGTCAGATTATGTATAGCATTTTAGCTTGGGGAAAGAGTAGTGATTGGATGAGTATTTTAAAAAAACAAACAATGGGAATAAGAGTCCCTGTTACAGGCAACACTTTAAAAGCCTAAAAACTGTAGAAACCCAACTTAACTATTTTTTTTTTTAATTTGTCACCTCTGAGATCCATCGACACAAAATTTGATTGTTTGTCAACTTCATTTTCCTCATTTTTTTTTGTATGAGATTCTATTTTATTTAAAGTTGGCCGTAACTTCTGCAGATGATTGTTTGTAACCAGTTGTATAGCAAATAGATTGATTGATTGATTAAAGAAAATATGGCAAATAGTACCTGCACAAACAGAAGAAACTGGATCCATCGGGGCTTTCCTTGCAAGTACCCCCATTCTGGCAAGGATTCTCCGAGCACACATCTCCTCTCTCCATTTCGCAGTGTCTGCCGTCCCTGTTGTGCGGGCAGACGCAGTGATAGTTGAAACCTTGCCTGCGGCACTGCCCGCTATTCTTGCAGGGATTCGGCAGGCAAGGGTCTTGTCTCTTGTCGCAGGTCGGGCCAGTGAAGCCGTCCATACATTGGCAAGTGTACTCGTGCAGGATCAGCGGCGAGGTGAAGATCAGGGTTTGACTGTCGGTGATTTTGGTTGTTCGTTTGACGGTTAAAGATTCGGTGCATATGCCACCTGCAACAAATTAAATTAGTTCGTTTCAAAACCCACTATGTAAATCTAAAGTCTCTTACCGTTTTCACATGTATCTTCGCCGCACGGAGAAAATCCGACGACGATATCTTGTGTCTGAAACAAGTTGGTTAGCACCTCCCGTTTCTTCTGCAGTTTTTCTTTGGTGTAAAACTTGCTCTTGTAGACGGAGCCGCTCTTCACAGCCATCGTTAGTTCCAAGCCGTGCTCGCCTTCGAAAAGGCTGTACAAAATCAGAGTCTCCTCTCTGGTCAGGCTGTTCTTCATGGTTTCCAGGAACCCCGCGTAGTTTTCAGCGAGAAAACCGGCCGTTGACGTGTTCTTCACTAAGAGCGTGATGGAATTTTCGATGGTGGTGTTGTCGAAGGATATGAATTCAATCTGTAAAAGTATATAGAGATATGATCGTATTTTTTCCTCTCAATTCAATTAATCTTACCGTTACGCTGGATACCACCGCCTTATGCTTTCCGTCGTGCCCGGAGACAGATAAAGAATAGCCTTGCGACGGGGAAGCTTTCGCGGCGTGTAAATCACATCCGTAAGGGATACTGAGAATATCAGAAGAAGTAGATTTTTGCAGGATCTTGCATTTATAGTCTCCAGTGATATCCGGATCGTTGGGATGTACGTTTGCGATGTTGCCAGTAGGAAACTCCCCGTTGAAGGTGTAAACAAGCACGTGCACCGATCTCGGAGAAGATTCCGAGTCGTTTTCGTCCAAGACTATGATCTTCACTGGATGTTGACTCCTGAGTTTGGGCGTCCCACTGTCTTCTACTTCCACTACTATATGTAGTTCTGGGGTAACCTGAAATGTATATTTAACAATCATATACACGTCCTGGAAGAATATATCTTACAAAGTTAAACTAACCTCTCTATCGATGCTTCTGGTACTAACGATGACCCCAGTGTGTTTGTCGATTTTAACATAGTCCTTATGCTTGCCGCCGATCAACTTGTAAGTGAAGGGTGCCCCATTCGGAGGAAGATCGGGATCCTTCGCGCTCAGCGTCATGATCTTCGTAAATGGTGGTTCGTTTTCCAACACTTTCCCGACCACCTGAAAAATGAAGGGTGTTGAGCACTTTAGGTTAATATAAGGTTAAAAAATGCGAAAAATTTGAAAATGTCGGAAAGTTTTAAATCCTCTTCTCGACCTATGACACAGATCAAAAAGTTTTTTTCATGTGAATACTAATAATATTTCACTTCATGCTTGGTACACTGTGGCATGGGGGGCAATTAAGAAAAACTAACTCAAACTAACCCAAAGTATGCCCAAAATCAAGGCAACATTTTTAACCCATGAAAAACGCATGCTCTAGATATGCGGTCATTAAAAGTAGTACCTACTTTATATGATTATTTTAATAAAATACGTTCATAAACAACAATTTTTTTATCACAAATGCTCTAAAATAACTTATTTTTTCGATAAAAATAATTTTTTTTAATAAAAAAATATTTGTGGCGCTAAAATGCTCAATAGCAATATCCAAAACGGGGATCAGTAAATAAGTTTAATATTAACTATTCACAATTCAAAAAAGCATTGGTCCAAAAAAAGTGCAATATAATAGAAGCGTTGGACGTTAGTTTAGTTTACTTGCATGTTAAAGCAGCGCACTTGATAACAGCATTGCCTCCATTGCCAGAGGAAAATTAAAAATTGTATCAGATTTGAACTAAAATTGTACCAGATGCAGCATTTTTGCACAGAAGATTTAAATTGAAATCGTACCAGATTCATCATTTTTGTACAGAATTCATATGATAAGTTTTTTTATAAGCGGATAGGTACACCGGATTTGACCGGAATGACATGCTGCAATATTGCGAGGCATCGTGCATGCTCAGTTTTTGACACACATTTAGCAAAAGGCTTTCAATTTTCGGTTAATTGCTTTCAGCAAGCCTGGTGGTCTAGTGATTAGATTATATGCTTGCGATACGACGGCCCGTGTTCGATTCCCGTCAGTGCCGACAAATGCTTTTTTAAAAATTATGTTTGCTTTTTTTTTTAATTTGGGTCAGTTTTGTTCGGTTGTGTCCCGAAGCGAGCGAAGTGAGCGAAGGACCATTCTTGAAGTGAAATAATAATAATAATAATAATATAATAATAATAATAATAATACACAATATTGCAGCCTGTCATTCTGGTTAAATCCGCTGTACTCTGACCCTGACTATTGTAGTTTTTTCTATTTTTTGCTATTTTTATAGCAACATCAGAACAATGACAATGAGCACAATAGAGCACCTCACTAGACTGGAAGAAGAATTAAAGCATATTAAATGGGATATCTTGGGGCTGTGCGAAACTAGGCTACCGGGAGAAAAGAATACTGTTTTTGAAATCAGGCCACATACTATACCAAAATAATCCCGATAACCACAGTAGACAGGGGGGTGTAGCCATGCTCATAAATAAGAAACTCAAACGTATGGTAATAAAATTCGCCCCAATTTCAGACAAAATCGTCTACATAATACTACAACTAAACAGGAGGTACAGGATTCAGAGAACATTGGAAGTTTCGGTCTGGGGACAAGAAACCCGCGGGGACATATGTTATCCAACCAGAGGAAGGGACATGGAGAAGCCCCGATGGCAAGATCAAGAACGAGATAGATTACATACTTGCCAATAGCAGAAAAATCTGCACAAATGTTTCAGTATTGAACCAGTTTGACATGGATAGCGATAGGATGGTTAGAGCATCATTCACTTTTAATCTCAAAGTCGAAAGAAATAAACTGATCTATCAAGATAGATTTCCCACCGTGGAAGAATTGAGTCATAAGAAGGAAGAATATCAGAGAGAGCTGAAAAAGAAACTAGAACCAACCGAAGATCTGAAAGAAATGGATGTCAACAAGTTGAACGAGAAAATGGTTAGGAAGTGAGGAAACAAACGCAAATATGAGAGTTCTAAAATCGACAATGTCCACGGGAAAACACAGAATGACCAAAGTAAAAGACCAAGAAGGTAAGTTAATATCAGACAACAAGGGTATTGTTGACCATATCCAGGCATTCTACACTTATCTCTATACTTCCACCGCAACTAATCCAAAAGCTTCAAACACAGGAACAGCAGCACCAAATATTATCTGCAACGTTGGATCAGAAGACATCCCTGATACATACAACACTAAAACAAATGAAACACAGAAAAAGTCCAGGGCAGGATGAAATCACCTGCGAAATGCTGAAAATGAGTGAAAGCTTTGTGGAGGGAACACTGCAGGTACTTCTCAACAAATGCCTAAGTGAGGGAAGAATACCAGACGCGTGGCATAACGCACAAGTAGCTTTACTTTTCAAGACAGGTGATAACACCGACATAGAGAACTACCGACCAATCAGTCTTTTATCGCACTTATACAAACTTCTTACCAAGATTATCACTAACAGACTCACCAACAAGGTTGCCGCCTACCAACCAGTAGAACAGGCGGGGTTTCGAAAGGGGTACATCACCGTCGACCACCTCCTGGCAGTAAGAACATTAATAGAGAAAACAACTGAATATAACGTACCTCTACACTTAGCATTCGTGGATTTTCGCAAGGCATTCAACTCCATTGAGATATGGGCTTTCCTGCAGGCCATGGACTATGCTAGAATTGATTCCCGATATACAAAGCTCCTAAAATACATTTATGAAAATGCCACCTTTCATGTCAAAATAAATGAAAACCTGACAACAGATAAAATAAGAATTTGGAAAGGCCAGGGAGACACTATATCTCCCAAACTGTTTACTTTGGCGTTAGAAACATATTCAAAACAATGTCTTGGGAGGGTAAAGGTATCAATGTGAACGGAACTCTTCTAAATCACTTACGATTCGCAGATGTTAGTGTCCCTATAAGCAGCGACATCCATGAACTTAAAGATATGTTAAGCCAACTTAATGAAGCGTTGAGAAAAGTCGGCCTAAAAATGAACCTCTCTAAAACCAAGATAATAAGCGATGCGGATATTGTAACAATAGATGGAACGACTTTAGAAGACGTCGATGAATATGTCTACTTGGGGCATAATATCAAAATCGGCAAAGAGAACCAAACTGCCGAAATAAAACTTAGGAAAAGACTTGCATGGTCAGCTTTTGGCAAGTTGAACTATATATTAAAAAACAGAGTTACCAATAAACTTAAAGCGGAAAGTCTTCGATGCATGTATACTGCCGGTAACAACATACGGTTTCGAAACAATGTCAATAACAAAAAGAAATGCTGCAGTTCAGAGTAATGCAAAGAGCAATGCTTGAAATCAGTTTAAGAGATAAGCTCAGGAATGAGGAAATCGGACGAAGAACTAAAGTCGTGGACATCATGAAGTGTATCTCGGAAAGCAAATGACAGTGGGTGGGGAATGTGGCCAGACAGAACCATGACAGTTGTACAGCGCGGGTAACACACTGGCGACCAAGACAGACCAAACGCAGCGTAGGTAGACCCCAGAAGAGGTGGCTGAACGATGTCAAACAGATTGCGGGGAAAAGATGGTTCCAAACAGCACAGGACAGAAAGGCATGGAAACGGATGAAAGAGGCCTACGTCCAGGAGTGGACAAATGAAGGCTGAAGAAGAAGAAGAATAAGAAGTGGAAGCAGCGTAGTAAAGTGTAAACTGTGTTTAAAAGAATGCCAATCTAATAGACCACTAGAAGATACCAAATGTAGCGCAAATGTTAAATCCTAACCTCGTTGGTGGTTGCACAATGGGAAAAATAAATGATAAAAAATGGTTGTACGCATGCATGGCCCTCAGCTCGCTTCGCTCGTTACGGAGGCGCAACCAAACAAAACTAACCCAAGCTAACCAAAAGCATGCCCATAATCAAGAAAAAAACATTTGCATTATTGACATTTGCGCTACATTTAGCCGCTCCTCTTGAAGAGGACTCATCCTAACGAGCATAATATGATCCTTTACAGTGCTACGGCACTATGCTATATTAGCCGCTTCTGATTGGTGGGTTAACGTCACTTTAGAGACGCATGTCAATCCGCTCGCTCCGGGGCGCAACCAAACAATACTAACTGAAACTAACCCAAATATACAAAAAGAAATAAACATAACTCTAAAAAATAACTAAAACCCCCGACGGGAACTGACCGCGAACCGTCCGCATTGCAAACATAGAATCTAACCACTAGACCTGCTGGACCAGTGTTCTTCTTCTTCTTCTTCTTCTTTTTCTTATGCATATTCACTAATGAATGTATTCCATCTCTGGTCGTATTAGGCTTTCCACTGTTCGTAAGCCGGTCCACTGTTTTATGATACTGTCATATATTATTATCTGGGCTTAAATAAGATAATATTAATTTCTATAAAATGTCAGTTGCCTTAATTTTTGCGTAATAGAACAAGAAATAGTTTATATAAATAATGTAGAGTATTCGTGTTAAAAGTAAACATCAGAAAAGTAGACGCAAGGAGTTTGATCGGTGACATTGAACGTTATTTGGAAAAGTCAGCAAGAAAGTGCAAGTTCGATAGTAATTAACCCGGAATGGCATGTTGGGCAAAATTAATAGTGGGCGGTGCAATAGTTGCGAAAATTGATGAATGTACAGGTTATCGCTGTTTTTGGGAAACAGGAGGAACAAATGACGTCTAAGTATGAATGGCTAATTAGAAAATTAAACATAGTGGAGAGTATGGTTAAGAAAGAAAGAGATAATTTTAAGGAATGTGAGAGAGGAGTGAGTCGAGAGGAAACCAACTCGAGCGATGACAGCCGTTACGGCTAATCGAGAGTTGGCGAAAGTCCAACTCGAGTGTTGACGGCCGTTACGAGTAGTAGAGAGTTGGCGAAAGTCCAAGTCGAAAGTTGGCGAAAGTCCAAGTCGGGAGTCCTATGAGAAAATAGTTTGCGTAAGTCAAATTTGCGGTTCTAAGTGAGAGTGTAAACAGAGGGTCGATAATAAGTGGCAGCCCAAGTCGATCGAGATCTAGTGGAAATCCGAAGCAGCCAAAGGCGTTCAGTAGGAGAGTCTCCGTTTCGAGCCGAAACCGGTTGAGGGTTGGGGGACTTGACGCGAGGACCAACCTAGGGTTGCTTTTAGGGGGAAAGAGAGATGGAAGTCAACATTATTATATTCTAAATTGTGTATCTATTAAGTTAACACCCCTAACGCATTAAAATACTTCCGCAGCCGAGCGAGTAATTTATTAGTATTTAGGCAGTAGTTAATAAATTAGTGTTTTGGGAATAACGGCGTTTTAATCGAAGGGTAAGATCTCCGTTTATAGTTAACACCCCCGCAGCCATAGCCTCCTAGCGTGATGACATAGCCACGACATCTTCTTCCTTCCCATTCCACTCTTTCCTTCTATCTTCCCTACGATGATCAGTTGTAAGAGCTGGTACGTCGTATTCCGCATTATGTGCCATAGGTAAGCGGTTTTTCTTTTTTTGATCGTTAGCAATAGTTCACGTTCTTGAGTTATTTTTCTTAGGACATTTTCGTTGGTTACTCAGGCCGTCCATGGGATTTTCAGCGCTCCGCGGTATACTCACATCTCAAAGGCCTCTATTTTATTCATTGTGGCCACCTTCAATGTCCAGCTCTTCACTCCATATAGTAACACCGACCAAATGTAACACTTTATGAATCTTACTTTTAGGTTCTGGTCGAAGTCTGTATTTGTGAAGATGCATTTGAATTTCATGAATGTGTTGCGGGCGCTATACGACATCTTATTTTCAGGTCAGATGTCCACTCTAGGTGTTTAAATTTGTTCACCCGCTCAATTGATGATCCGTCCGATGCTAGTCCCACATTTCTTAGCCTGTCTGGACCAGTGCTGCCAACAAGTAAAGATGAAAAGATCTTCCATCTAAAATGTTTGTTTGAATGTATAGTTTTATATTTTTTATAGTCTTGTCAGAGGCAAACTTGTCCCTGGTTTTTTCTTGAATATAGAACGAACACAAAACGCAACTAGTTATTTTAGGGTAATAAAAGAAAATGCATAGGTGCATACATGATAAGATAAGTAAGTGTGATGTTTCGATGAATCAGTTTTGTGACGGAACGCCAAGCTGAGCGTATTATAATCGTTGGTAAAATACTGCTTGTCTTGCCAAATCGTGCAATCCAACATGTTTTTTATAGTAGAAGTTTCCTAGACCCCGGTCACAGGTCTCAAGAGATGCGCGCGCATTACATTGTTGACAAACACCATATATTTATGGTCCAGCGAATTGCTTTCAAGTAGTCGCGTAGCTCAGTGGTTGGATGCTGTGTTCTTTATACAGCGGCCCGGGTTCGATTCCACAGGCAAGACATGCTTTTTTTTAAGTTATGTTTGCAAAAAGTTTTTTTCTTGATTTTGGGCATGCCTTGGGTTAGTTCTGTTAGGTTACGCCCCGGAGCGAGCGGAGGGCCATGCGTGAAGTGAAACAACTCTGAAGTCCTATTACCCCTCCCGGCAACACGCACGCAGCACACAACTGAAGTGAAACTTCTGAAAGAGATATTAGGAATTGAGTTTTTATTTTTTAAAGTTTTTTTTCTCAACTTCTTTAATTAACAATCTATTGTTTTTTTTGTTAATTTTTTTTTCTTATTTCGTTTTATAATACTTTTATTAATTTTCCGAACATTTTTTCAATTTTTTTTTTCAATTTTTTTTCAATTTTTGAAAAAAATTCTGTTTTTTGTTTATAAAGCATTTTTCCCCCTTTTGCCATCCCTGTCCTCGTAGCTGAACTTCTTCGCTTTTTTTTCGTCAAAAATCGCATATCTAACTTTTTTTTTATAAATTTTTTTTCTTATTTCATTTTATAATACTTTTATTAACTTTCCGAAAAATTATTAACGTTGTTTTCAATTTTTTTGAAAAATTTTGGGTATCCGAAACATGGTATAATTGCCCCTCTCTCCACAGATAACCCCGGAAACCGGGGATGGCTTGTCAGATTTTTGATCCGAAGCTCTGTTGCAGAGATATCGTCAAAAAACGGTTTTCCCCAGTTTCCCAGTTTTCATCCAGAATCCTCATTTTACCCCGGCTACATGTCCAGAAAATTTCAACCCTCTATCTTTACTGGAACATTATGGTCACCCTTCTAATAACCGACTTAAAGGTACATTTACAAGCATCTGATTAGGACCTGTCAAAACCGAGCGTTACCATTGGTAAAATAGGTATTTGCAATACAATGTTAGTTCTCATAATGTTAATAATTTTAGCTATCCTATTGTAACAGTCCGATTTTGCTAGTGTGCCAATATTTTTGAATTGCATTTATATACCGCATTTAGAAAAAAAGACGCTGTATTTTGCACTCATCGGTTTAATAATTCTAAATCTGTTGATTCGATTTGGTGTCAATACGCTTGAAATTGCCGCCTTTCTTAATGTAAATTAACTCTATTCTAAGTACGGGTTAACGATATATTTGTATTAGCATTTATAACACGTTGTGACTATATTTATTTTAGTTGATAAGCGAAGCACATTGTTATTAGGATAGCTTGGCTTGATTTATATTACATTACCGTAGAACGGCTAGCGAACCGATTTATATTTTTAAGAATTCTTCGGTTGGAATATTTCATAACTTTTTTGGAATCCCTTGGATGCCGGACTCCAATCACCGGCCGATCATTTCTGAGATCGTTAGATCGTTTTGGGACCTCTGCTTCATATATTTATCTTTTCACCCGACATGCTGCACTTTTTGTAACCTTCGGTTGTTAGTTCCGAGTAATAGAAACATACTATTTCTTATAATTGCAGCTGTCGATTTAAATTTTTAAAAGTGTATCGTTTTGTTGGGGAATATTATCTGGTATTTCTTGAACCATTTAATTTCGGTGCATTAGTTGTGACTTCTGCTGTCGTTTACTATCATAATAAACGAGAACTAAGTCATTTATTATCTTAGAATTATTCCTTGTATCGAAATCACTTGGCATGTTTCAGCCCATTACTATTTCATGCTATTCTGACGTAGTTTTTTTAATCTCGTAGAAGGAGAAAGGCAATTGACGGAAACGAATCGAGAGTTCTTGTAAAAGTACCTTTCAAGGCGAGAAGAAAGTTTGCCGTGAGTGCAGTCTTAGAGATTCAACCTTTAATATTGTGATTTAATTCCACCCATTCATTGGGGATATATTGTGGTTGCTCTTTGTGTTTTGACACGACCGATTTATCGGGATCTGACTGCTGCACTACTAGGTAAGCATTTTCTCTGGAATATTTTTTCCCTATTGCTTGTGAAGCATGCGGACGACGTCATGACGCTAATGGTCTTTTCCCTTATTTCTAGAGGCTTTCCAAGTTCGTCGTCTAAGACCGAGACCGTCGAATCTCCCGTAGCCCTCACACACTAACGAGGTAATTATTGCTACAGTTTTTTTTTGCTAAATGAACGATTTAATTGCTTTATCTGTATTAACCTTTTTTTGTGCATCGTCCACCATTTGCTTTGCGTCCCATGCGTTATCTTATCTACTCCATTTTATCAATTCTGAATTTTTAATTTTAATGTAACTTGAGTTTGATCATATAAGGAAGTTTATATTTTCTTTTAGGGGTGACTCATACCTATTATCTTTGTTATAATCAATTTGTCTGTACCTTAGTTTTTTTTATTTGCTGATGGTCATTGAAAATTCATTGATAATTTTTGAGGGAATTTGTTTTATAAAGAAAATATATTTATGCAAGGGGTGGGGGGCTATAGTTAGTAAGGGGGCTTTATCTAATGCGTACTGGGTTATTTCAGGGTTTTACCAGCAGGCTAGAAGCAGGTTTTTCTACCAGGCCTACAATTTTCGAATAACAAGCTACTACCTCAATTAGCGGGCCACAGTCCAATTACAGGGCCACAACTTTAATTAGCGGGCCACAGTTCAATTTCCGGGCTACTTCTAGCCCCAGACTACACTAAAGCCAATTGAATTGGCGAGTCCTCTACTAGTTTCGTCCTCAGGGCCAGTGCCCTAGCGGTACCAATAGGTGCCCGGCGCCAGAGTTCGACCGGATCTAAGTGGTATTGTACTGAAGCATTGGTCTTAAATATTATCTCTTGTTTTTATTTTCATTTTTGTGATTAATTAGAATGAATTTGGCACTATAGATGGTGCCTTAAAAGGGCCAAGTTTCATTATTCATTTATTTTTCTGACCGCTTGACGTAATCGTTCTTAATTTCTTTCTTTTTAATATAAATCAAGCATTGACAGGCCTTAAAATAGTTTCAATAATTTTATTCTTTTCATTCATTTATCGAGTAATATAACCGCTCTGAACTTTCTCTCTTTATAATATAAGTCAAGCATTGACTGCCAAGTTTTCAATAGTTTTATTCTAATTTTATTTCTTTTATTAATTTATCGAATCATTTGATTTATTTATTATGGCCGTTCATTACTACATATTATTATTGCTACATTTAAAATCGGTGCAGCTATTAGCGCACGCATACCTAGATGTAATTAATTTAGTTAACATCAAAGTGATCACTTCGGTTTGTAGTGTTTAGTGCATTTAGTTGTAAGGCATACAGTACCGAGTATTAACAACAGAATTGGTCTCCGTACAATCACCATATTGTACCAATTATTAGTGAAATTTAATAGTCATTTGACATTCTTTTGTCTTTAACCTGCTATTTTACTCCAGATAAATTGTTGCACCGTTTTCAAAAAAAAAAGAACTTAGAAGCAAATATATTGTCCCATAAATTTTAGATTGTGTTTTCTTGTTAAGTTAAGGTTCAGTTAGTTGATTTAATATGTGGGCCTAGCCACCCTGCACAACACCAGCGGAGCTTTTTCAGTTTAGTTGGACAGAACTGGTGGCGCTCTAACGACCCCACTACCGGGGCCGGGCATTTGCAATACGACTCTCCGGGGCTAGGTTTCCTTTTAATTAAAAATCTTTACTTTTGACTCCAAGAAGAAAAACGTGTTGCACTATACAACTTACCTGAGGGGGATCGAAAATAGGTCCATTGTCGTTTATGTCCAAAACGTTGACTTTCACTGTGGCAGTTCCGGTTTGGGGCGGCAATCCCGTATCTATGGCACCGATGGTCAACGAATACGTGGCAATAGTTTCGCGGTCCAGTTCCCTAGATGTCTGGATATCTCCGGATTGTGGATCTATCTTAAAAGCCTGTTCGATGTTGCCGGCTATTATCGAATAACTGAACTGGTTGTTCTGGTATCTGACGTCTTTATCGACCGCTTTGACCGTGGTTACTTTTGTTCCTGTAAGAAATTATACAAAAGTTTTAAAATGTTAAGGATTAAAAAATATATATTACCGATGGTAGCTGCTTCAGATATTTCAGCTTGATAAGACCTTTGCAAGAATTCTGGCGGATCGTTGCCATCTTGAACCGTCACTATAACTTGAGCCTCGTCCGTGTCATTTCCACGAATACCGCCTGCGTTCTTGGCCATCACCGTGAGCACTATACGATTCTGCGTTTCTCGATCTAGAAGTCTAGAAACGCTGATGGCGCCCGTTTCGCTATTGATGTTGAAACCTCGGTCGTTGCTCGAACCTGTACAAGGTCATACATAATTAAAACTCAACTCAACGGCTGTAAGCCCTAAACATGTTACTCACCAACCAAAAGATAGTAAACTTTGCCGTCATCACCAGAATCCTGGTCGGTAGCCAGTACTGTTCCTATTTTGGTTCCGATCTCGGTACTTTCAGATACATCGAAGTGGAAAGCGGATTGTACGAATTTGGGATAGTATTCATTCACTCCGGTTATGTGGACCTGAACGACGGTGTCGCCGAACATGGTCGAGTTTGGATTGGCCGCCACGATATTGAGGGTGAACGTATTCTTTTCCTCGTAGTCGAAAGTGAATTTTGAAGTGATTTTGCCCGATTTCTGGTCGATGGAGAACGAATCCTTGTCTGGACCTAAATATTAGAGTTCATTATGTAATATAATGATTAATATATTTAAAAAAATTATTACCTTCTGATATCGAGTATATAATGATAGCATTTTTCGGCGAGTCAATATCCGTCGCAACCACTTGGAACACCAACGATCCAGGCGGCTTGTTTTCCGATAAATAAGCATTGTAGAGACTTTGATTGAAGACAGGACTATTATCGTTGATGTCCGTCAAAGTGATCGCTAACAACGCCGTCGTTTTTCTAGGCTTGAAACCTAGATCCTGAGCGGTTATGTTCAGGTGGTAGGCTTCGATAGTGTCGTAATCCAATGGCTGCAAAATCGAGACCGCCCCGCTAATCGTGTCGATTCCGAAGTCTTTGCGCTCGTTTCCGAAAGAGATTTCATATCGGATCATGCCGTTGGGACCGCTATCTCTGTCTGTTGCACTGACGATAAGAATGGTGGAGCCTAAAGGCTCGTTTTCTGGTACGATGACTTGGTAACTCAGCGCAGTGAAAACTGGGGTAAATTTATTGTCACCGGTCACTATGATGGTGACGGTGGTCTCGTCCATTTGCGGTGGAATACCTTTGTCGGTGGCGCGGATGCGCAAAATGTAGACTGAGTCGACGCCGTGAACCTGAAATTGTAAGGTATTTATTTAAACATAGAAAAATTAAATTTGGCATTATGCTGCAATATTCGCTGGAGAACGTGGTGTTTCACCTCCTCATCCAGCGCAATCTACTGTTGCCTAACACAAACCATTTGGAAGTTTCTTATCCAATATGCATCCCCTACCTTCTGTTTCAAAGAAATCCATCCGTTGCTCTTATCAACCACGAAGCGACCAGAACTATTCCCTGCGACCAAAGAATATTCTATTTCCGCATTAACTCCCGCATCGAATTCATCCGTTGCAATGACTTGTAGGAGCTGTTGGCCTGGAACCGCGTCCTCAGGTACCGGTGATAGGTACTCCTGTTGCTCGAACTTAGGGGCGTTGTTATTGGCGTCCACCACGTTGATAGTAACGGTACATTCAGAGGACATGGGTGGTTTGCCGTTGTCCGTTGCCAGGATGGTTAAAGAATAGGTGTTTTCGGGCGAAGACTCCATTTGAGTGTACTTGTATCTGGAATTGGAAATTATATGATATTCTTCAGTAGTCTTACTTGAAAATGAAAACTCACCGAATACTTTGTTTGCTAAATATTTCTCCCGAAGCTGGGTCAACAGTGAACAGATCGGAAGGTTGCTGTAGACTGTAGCTGATGACCGAGTTAGGTCCCTGCTTGTCGCGATCAGTAGCTATGACCTGCCCTACGAAAACTATGTCTCGTTGGAGCTCAGGGAAATTGAAGCTGTAGTAGGAATGCTCGAACTCGGGCGCGTTGTCGTTCTGATCCTGAATCGTGATGGTAAGCGGGGTTTCTGAGCGCCACGCGCCGTCCACAGCTGCCACTTTGAGCAGGTACTCGTCTTGTTGCTCTCGGTCCAGATGGCCTAAATATAGAGCGAAAATAAGTACAAGTTCACTACATATTGTATCATAGCGTTTTACTCACCTACAACCGTAACGTTGCCGCTGATCGGATCAATGTTGAATTTTTCGCCTGGATTCTCGGTGAAGCTGTATGTGGCATTCGCGTTTTCTCCGATATCTTGATCCGAGCTGGTCACGCGGATCACGAACGAACCGATTTCGGCATTTTCCGTCACATTAACGCTGAACAGTCGAGTGAAGCGAGGAGGGTTGTCGTTTTTGTCCAACACAGTGACTAGTACGGTTGCCGTACCGGTCAGCTGAGGAACACCCTAAAACAAATGAGGTTACTTTATGTGAACAAGTAGAGGAACATACTTCGATCATTTTTCCGATGGTGCTCTAAGGACAGTGACTCTTGCCCAATGCTAAGAATTATAAATGGGATCATACCTACTTAGGATGAAAATCATATGGGACATAAGAGGATTAGAGGTGTTAAAGAGGGTAAAGTTAAAAGTTAATTACCTGATCCTCCGCAATTACGGTAAGCTCGTAGCTTGGAACGCTTTCCCTATCGAGTTTTGTCTGCGTGTAAATTTCTCCACTGTTGGCGTCTATTTCAAAGGATTCATCAAAGTCGTCTAGTAGTTTGTAAGATATTTGGCCGTTCTCACCGGAGTCCAGGTCTATCGCATCGATTTGGGCTACCAATATAGGTGGAGATTCTTCCTCCATAACCTAAAATAAAGTTTTGCTTAAAAATACAGACCCCTTCTTGAGCTCATGGTCTCTTACTTTCTACGATAAGTGTTTATTGTCCTGATTACAAATTAGTGGAGGATCGTAAATCGTCAGGACAGTAGTACCCGAGTAGGTGGTGGATGTACTCGGGTAGTACTCCATATAAACTTGATCGTTTGCAAGAATCGTACGATCATGTACTTGAGTTCACGTGCATAAGTGTTTGCCATAATTAGGAAGTTCGTCGTCTATTTGTGCCACTGAATATGAAGTATGGTATGTATCTGAATTAAGCGTTCGGTAGTCAACGCAAAAGCTGAACTTTAGTTCAAAGTATTGGCATTCTTAATTTGGGGTTAATTTTCTAGCCTCTTGTTTTATTTAGATTTTTTTAAAGAATTCATAGTGTTACTTCCAATTGGTCAATCGAAATAATTCGAATAAAAAAAGTTAAACTCACAAATCCTACAACATATTTGCTTTAGGATTAAAAAACCCAAAAATTGAAGAAGGGTTCTATAGGGAAGATCTGCAGAAAGTTAAACATTCAAATGTCTATTTAGTAGAAAAAATATGTAACAAAAAAATAAAGTATATGAAATGGTTTGGAATGGACATATTTCACATGTATAGAGGTGTAGCTCAATTAGCCAATTTGCCGTTGAATTTTGGGCAACGAATATAAAGACTTTTTTGCGACTGCATTAAACGTCCGATAGTCCACGACAAATCTGTGCATAGCGTACTTTTCTCGATTAGGACTATTAGACTGACATTTTGCATTTATCCATTGATAATAAGGCAGAAAAGTAAACCTGGAATTACTTTCTAAGAAAAACAAATGCAGTAAATGTACATAAAACCCGGAATAATAGAAAATACTCCTCCATAGGTTAGGTTCTTTGTTTACAAAACAAGTTCAAATATTTTCAATGCAACTTTTAAGACTTTTAAGGCTAAAATAAAACAAAGTATTGTAATAGCCCTCAAACGCTTATAATTAATAAAAACGGCAAAAAGTAGGACGATTGCAAATATATTTGAGGATAACCTCAAAATATGTCTGGAACCTGTGGCACTTCTAATACAACAGTTATTTTTAAGGAGCCCAAGACCAAAAGCAGTGATGTCTTTGGCTACCCCTGCGACCACTGTAAGCGGGTGATATGCCAAACATGTGCCGATATAACTGGACCCACTGAAATACGGGCTATAGTTCTGTCAAAGCGTTCCTTTCCATTCTACTGTAAAGAATGCATGGGTAATGTCAAACAAATTCTAGGCTTAATGGATCGCGTATGTGAACTAGAAAGAAACGTAAAATAACTGCAAACAAGCCTACCAGTCTTAGTGCAAGAGACAATTGCTGCCGCCACTTCCTCGCTAAATAACAGGGTAACCCACCTGGAATTGCTTGATTTGCAGCTGGCGCCAGTGACCGAAACTGAGGCAATAACACCTGTATCCTCAAACAATGACATATTAGCCGAGCTATATGATCGTCAAACCCGAGCTAACAACTTACTTATCTTCAACATTCCCGAGTCAGACGACGATCATCAACAAGTATTCTCTGTACAGGAAATGCTATACTGGGCACACAGTCTACTACTATTTGCAAAGTCACTAGATTTGGTAAACCTAACTCTAGAAATGCCCACCCTATAAGAGCTGTCCTAAGCTCTGCCCTTAACGTACAAACCACATTACGAAATGGCTACAAGCTCAAAGGTAAACACATATTCATACGTCCTGACCTGACCCTAAAGCAACGAGAGCTCGAGAGGACTGCTACCGAGGACCTTAAAGTGAGACGTGAGCAGGGTGAGCAGAATATCCAGGTGCGAATAGTGGAAGGAATACCAAGAATTGTCCAAAAAAAACCCTCACGGGGTCAAGTACCACCAAAATCAGACAAACGAACTGCAGCAGAAAACAATTAAACCTTAGTAATATATTACCAAAATGTACGTGGTGTCAAAACCAAATTGGAGCAGCTCCGGTGTAGCATAGCAGTGCACAATTACCAAATAGTTGCCTTTACAGACAGAGACAGGTCTAAATGAACAATTTCACACAGGTGAGCTTGGGTTTGACTCATATAATGTTTTTCGTTGTGATCGATCAGCTACTACAAGTACAGCAGAGCGGTTTGGAGGTGTACTGATAGCAGTGCATGAGTCTATCCCATCACGCCTAATACGACCAACAAACGACATTGAACAAGTTTACGTTCTTGTGGGCTCGGGCAGAAGGCAAATGATAGTAGGCTGTTTATACCTACCACCCAGCTCCCCAATAGAAAAATAAGAAAGCTTTGGCAATAACCTTGAAGAAATTTCGCAGCAGTTTAGCAATGCCGGTCTCTGTATTTCGGGGGACTTCAATCTCCCTAAGACGACATGGATCATGGAAGATCTCTGCTCATCAGCCCAACGTACACAAGATGGTTACTTGCCTCCTGCCGAAACTGCTAAAATACAACTTTTATCAGAAATCTGCTCACTTCAGAACTTATACCAGATTAATGACATTCGAAATGCCTACAATGTCATTCTTGATCTGGTCCTATGTCACTCAAAGCTGCCAATCATACATCCTGACACTGAAGAATACCTGCTACCACTGGACAACCACCATCCACCATTGCTTTTAAAAGTGGATCTTAATCCAAGGCACAACGCACCGTGCGCTCAGGGAGATGATTACTACTACAACTTCAAAGCAGCAAATTTCAACGATATAAATGATTGCCTGGGACTCTTTTTGTGGGATGATCTGTTTGCTGGGAAGACGGCAGAGGGGATGTTAAGACTGTTCTACAATGTTCTATAGAATACATTTGACATCTTTTTACCCAAGAAAAAAAATGCTAGTAGGAAATTCCCCAAATGGTTCCCGCAGGAACAGAAATCACTCACAATACAAAAAAAGATAGCTCATAAAAAATTTAAGGTAAGCAAACTTCCCTGCGATTACCAAACTTACTCTAATTTGCGATCTCAATGTAATCTTCTATCAAAGCACTGTCTTCACAACTACATCAGAGAGACAGACGCATCTCTTCGGCACAACCCCAAGGCTTTCTGGTCGTACACGGATTCCCTGCAAAACTCTAGTAAACAACCACCCAGCTACACCTTTAATGAAAAATCAGCTCCCATGAGCCCACAAGCGGCTGAACTCTTTGCCGAGCACTTCGGCTCAGTTTATACCAACAACTCCTTGGATATGCCAGATCAGCTCTCTTCCGGCCCCCACAACCTATGTAACCTCACTATTGTAATTTCAGACATTTACACTGAACTAAAAAATATTAACCCAGACAAAGGACCCGGACCTGATAAGGTTCATCCACTGTTTCTTAAAAACTGCTGTTTTGTTCTATCACGTCCACTGCATATCATCTTTAATAAATCATTGCAGGACTGTATATTTCCGGATTTCTGGAAATCAAGCTTTGTGGTACCCATACACAAGTCTGGTGACTCAGAAAATGTCACTAATTATCGCCCTATAAGCATCTTTAACGCTATTCCAAAATATTTGAAAATATAGTCACAAAATTCTTAACATCTTGCCTTGGTCCTGAAATAATACATGAGCAGTTCGGCTTCAAAAAAAACTCTTCTACCGAAATAAATCTCACCTATGTGGACCTCCTGGCGGGCGTCTTGGAGAGGGGTGAAGAGGTACACTCTATTTACACCGACTTCTCCAAGGCATTTGACAGAGTGAACCACTAAGTTTTAATTAAAAAACTATCTTCCCTGGGTGTCTCAGGGTCTCTCCTGCTGTGGATAAAGAGCTACATTACGGGTAGGACTCAGATGGTGCACCTTAACAACTTTACATCGTCTCAAATCCTAGTATCATCAGTCGCCCCTCAGGGCTCGCACCTAGACCCCCTATTATTCAACATCTTTAGCAATGACCTTTCCTCTTGTTTTAAGCAGAGTCTTTTTCTTCTGTTTGATGATGACTTGAAGCTGTTTTTAAGAATAACCACACCAGATGAGTCTTTGGCACTTCAGGAAGATCTTGACAGATTGTCACAATGGTGCCATGCTGATGGCATGGACCTTAATGTTCTCAAATGCAAGGTCATTAAATTCCACAGGTCCAGAAAATCCAGTAACTTTGTTTATCACATTAACGACAGTCCATTAGACTGTGTGGATCAAATCAATGGCCTAGGTCTGCTATTAACCTCTGATTTAGATTTTTCAGCTCATATTGACCATGCACTTAATAAGGCTTTACGCATGCTTGGCATTGTAAAACGCAGCACATGGGGCTTCTCGGATATTAACGCCATTAGAACACTGTATTATTGCTATGTGATATCACATCTGGAGTATGCTGCTTCAGTGTGGTGTCCTAATTATGCATTATCCATCGAATCGAATCTGTCCAAAGAAAATTCTGTAGATATATGAACTACAAATTTTACAACAATAATGAATTTCATTACTCCATCTTGTGCACATCATTAAATTTAACCACTCTCTCATGTAGAAGAAAGCAAAGAGACCTAATACTTATTCAAAAACTCATTAACTCTACAATTGATTGTCCCTATTTAACTTCCAGAATTGGGTTACATGTTCCATCCAGGAGCACTTGTTCTACACAAACATTTTACCAACAGTTTCATAGAACTAATTGTGCTTACCACTCATTTATTTATCGTACCCTCAGACTGTCCAATGAGTTACCTGAATTGGAGTTTTTTGGTCCTGCGGAACCTTTTGTGCGTACTGTAAAAGGCCTAACTTTATAAAAATCGGAATATTCTGTTGTCTTATCCTCTATCTTAACTATTAATAACATTTTCATCTATCAGTGTAGGTAATTAATTCCTCCTTTTATTTCATTATTTTGTTTTATTACTTTAAGAATTTTATAGTTATAATGAACTTGTTATTGCTCTATTATATTATGTTAATGGGCTTGACCCGTAAATAAATAAATATTTACTAAGAATTTGTTGAATGATTTGCCCCGGAGCCGGCATACTGACTTACCGTTGCATTGTAGAGCTGATTTTTCATAACGGGAGCGTTATCGTTGAAGTCTGTAACGTTTATCGTAAGGCGCAGGACACTTCGTAAAGGCGGTATGTCGCTATCTTGAGCTTCGATCCACACTTCGTAGGTTTTGGCTGTTTCGTAATCCAGCCCTTTGCCAGCAATTTGGATCTCTCCGGAATTTCGGTCGATCTTGAGAGAATCACCTACGTTTCCACCTAAAAGAAATACATCATCAGCAAAACTATTCTTCCTCAAGCGCCAACTTTCATCTTCAGTATTGCGCCTAATAAAAGGATCCCATTTGATGCCAACATTTTGGAACACTTATCGTTGGTTGGGAGTTAAATAAATAAATAAATATGAATGTATCGTAAATTCGACATTAGTACTTTAGGCGGGTACCTAACCCTCGAGAGACTGCGTTCCTGTGAACTGCAGCCCAATGATCGAGCGGAATAGGTGGGAGACGAAAGTCGGGAGAACTGATGTTTATGTTGACCATTGCAACTTTAAGGGTTCATAACCGCTTGCGATGATCGCTTGCATTATGTATAGTTTGCCTGATATGTCTACATAATATTTTCCAAATTGGAGTGATAATTAATTAGCAGTTTATTTGTATTTATTGGCAAAATTATTTTACCTGCAATGGCGTACTTCACATCTCCGCTGGGCCCTTTTTTAGGAGAAGTCGCCTTGAATTTGGCAAACACTTTTCCGTCTTCCACGTTTTCGGCAAGGACGAAATGAGTTTTGCCCGGGGAACTCCATCTTGGAAATAGATGATCAGGTTTTAAGTGGACCTGAAATAAAATACCTGCTAAAACCTCAACAAAACCAAATTTAACCGGTTATACTTTTAAACGGAATGATTTGTTCCGTACGGAAAACGCAAAAGTTATTCTACGGTAACATAATTAAGCGTCCTGTAGTCAATACAAAACCTTTTTTTTAGTTAGTGGTTTTCAAATTATAATTATATAAAAAATATCTACGACAGCAATCAATTTTTCTAAAATTAATTTATACAAGTTTTAACAGCTTTGCTTATCCTACGGATACGAAATAAATAAGCGGGCCAAGGATCTATGACTATGAGGCAGGCTGGGCTTCTTTTGAAAGCCCTAGTGCCTTATAAGATGAAAGGTTTCATGGTTCTGGACTTGAGGCTAGTGAGAGAGCTCCTCATAGGGCATTTGAACTTGCATTGTAGAAGATCCAGAATGCATGATGAGGAATTGTTCACCTATGTCCTTGCGAACGGTCCAGAGTTGGTGAGGGTAAGAGAGGTGCACTTGGGAAATTGCGTGCCAAATCCGGAGAGCATAAGGATGATGGAAAGAAGGAAAAATGAAAATGGGGCTTTAAAGGAAGATATAGCAGATATCAGAAAAGAAATGAGTCAGGTTGAGAAAAAAAATCCTGCAGCTATGCTGATGCCTTAAAAAATCTCGAAAAAAAAATGGAAAACATCAAAATGCCAGTAGAAAGTGGGGTTGAGATGGGAGTAGAGCCAACTTTATTTGAGATGAGGGAAAGAGAACGCGGAGCCAACAGTATAATCTTTTTTGGTGTGGATGAGGCCAATGCAGAGGAGAAAGAGAGGGTGGATAAAGAAACTATAATGTATGTGGGACTTAATTTAATTTAAAAATACCGGAGACTGCCAAGGTGTATAGACTTGGAAAGGAGGCACCAAATAAAAAAAGGCCAATAAAAATAGTGTTACCATCAAGACAGGAAGCATTGAAAGCTCTTAAAAATAGAAAAACATTGGAGGAAAAATTTCCTGCAGTTTACATTAAAGGTGATCATACCGAAAACCAACGGAAATACCCAAAGCAGACTTTGGCAGAGCTGGAAAGGAAAAAGAGTCAAGGACAATCAAACCTGATAATAAAATTCCTCAATGGCATTCCCAAAATACTAGAAAAACTTGCAAAAAATTAAGTCTGGTTGAGGTAGTTGAGATCTCATTTTGGTATAGCAACCTCAGTTCAATGGTAAACAAAATTGATGAATGGAAGGCAAGGGTAATTGCAAAAAGCCCAACAATTGTCATGCTAACAGAAACATGGCTAAGGGATGGATTAGATGACAGCATCATAAATCTAGCAGGTTACAGCATCTTTAGAAGTGATCGGCCAAACCAAAAAAGAGGAAGCGGAGCATGTATTTTTGTTAAAGATGAAGTGGACGGGCATGAAGTGAGATGTAGTATCTCTCAGAAATACTTAACAGATGTGCAAATAGATGCAGTTTGGGTTAGATATACAAATAACCAAAACCAAACCCCTTGTAGCGTGCATCTATAGGCCAGGAACTACCACAGATGAGCAAGCCAATACATAAATGGTCTCCAGGATCAGAACAGCATTTACCACAAAAAACCCAACATTTATAATCGGAGATTACAACTACCCTAACATAAATTGGGACAACCTCACAGTTTCCCCACTAGATACTCAAGACTTTATGGATATGTACTAAGAATCAGATGGAACTCAAATAATAAATTTTCCAACTCGTTTCCGGAACAATCAGAGTTCTCTGCTAGATTTGTTTCTTTGCAGTGACGCAAAGAGCGTCTATGAACTAAGATCAGAAGCTCCTATCGGCCGCAGCGATCATGTTATTATTACTGTCAAAACACAGCTTAGACTTCCACCAAAGCGACCTCATAAAGTCCAGAGAAGAAACTTCTACACTGCAGACTACAACAAAATGAATGACTTTATCAGACAACAACCTGAAAGCTTAAATGTGTCTAAATATGAGAGCTTTGAGAGAACTTTGAAGAGTGCTGTACATGAACAAATACCATTGAGGTCAGTACGAGTAAACCAACAGAAGCCATGGATAAACCAGAAAATATTCAGAGAAATCAACAAAGAAAGAAAGTTATGGGATAAATACAGAAGCAACAGAACAGAAGAAAATTACAGTGTCTATACAATACAGAACAATGCTTTAAAACAGAAACTAGATGAGGCAAGAAAAAGATATGATCATGGGTTAGTCACTGCTGACTTGCCCAAAAGAGTATTTAAATATATAAGCAGAACTCTTAATTCAAAAGTGACCACAATTACTCTGAAGGACCCCATAACAAATGAGCTTTTGAACAGCAAAACCATGGCTGAAAAGTTTGCTTTGAGTTAATAATCTTGAATGAGGAAAAAGCCAAACAGGCCCTTAAGTGTATGAAAAAAGACTCCAGTCCAGGCCCGGATGAGATACCTACAATTGTATTGCAGAATTGTAGTGAGTCAATTAGTTTGCGACTATCTGAAGCTATGCAGGAGTGTCTAAGCCTTGGAAAAATTTCTCAGTAGTGGAAAAAATCGATGGTCACTCCACTATTCAAAAAAGGTGACCGCCTCAAGCAACAAAACTATAGGCCTATTAGTTTGAAATGCAATCCACTAAATTGCATGGAAAAGATTATTGTGGCAGAATTGACATCATTTTTATTCGAAGAAAATCTCATCTCACCCTCACAACATGGATTTCTCTCCAAACGTTCTACAACAACAAATTTGTTGGAATGTCTTCAAGACTGTACAGACAACTATGACAAATCCCAGCCCACAGACATAATATATCTAGATTATGAGAAGGCATTTGACAAAGTCCCGCATAATCTACTTCTCGGTAAGTTGGAGCATTTTGGAGTGAGAGGCCAACTCTTAACACTAATAGAAGACCTGCTGTATGAGAGATTTTATCAAGTGAGAGTAAATGGTGTGTTGTCGTGTGATCACCTTGTGAGTAGTGGAGTTGTGCAAGGTTCAGTCATGGGCCCAATGCTCTTTATATCATATTTGTTTGATCTTACGAATCTCATTGAAACTAATATGAAGAACTTTGCAGATGATGGGAAACTTTATACAAATCCGTTAGAGCATGTAGGGCAGCTAAGGGCTGACCTGAGGACTGTTGAGAAATGGTCTTCAGATTGGGGAGTGAAGTTGAATGAATCCAAATGTACAGTCTTGAGAATTGGTCCAAACAATCCAAATGAAGAATATAAAGTGAACAATCAGATATTGACAATCGTAACAGAACAAAACGATCTGGGAGTCATGATAACCTCAGACTTAAAATGGGAAAACCACATTCTGAAGATTGCCAAAAAAGCCAATTCGTTTGTATACCTCATTAAATAAGCATTTAAAGACCACTCAATAGAAATGATAGGCAAACTATACAAAAGTTATATTCGACCAAAGCTTGAGTATGCTTTCTCAGTTTGAAATCCATATTATGTCAAAGACATAGAGGTTTTAGAACAAATACAAAGAAGAGTTACAAAAATATCACCAGAGTTACGAGACCTTCCATACACGGAAATATTGACAAGACTAAAACTAACAACTTTGAGGGAGAGAAGACATAGAGGTGACTTAATTGAAACATGCAAAATCACTGGTGACTACTATAATTGCAACATCAGACAGATCTTCATACAAAACCAAAACAATCTTCGTGGGTACTCCAAGAAACTCGAAAAGGAAAAAGCAGCAAAACTTCCTAAAAAAAACTTTATAAGCAACCGGGTTGTTATTCATGGAATGCACTGGAAGAACAGACAGTGACAGCCCAAAGTGTCAACGCATTCAAAAATAGACTAGACGGGGAACATTATAATAATAATGCAGTTAGAATGATACACTACCTGCACAAATACAAAAAAAAATCATACTTAAATGCAGCAATAGCTTCATCGGTTTTTACCGCCTGCTATTGGACAAATTACAGGACTACAGGATTAACCTACCCTCTTCGATGCACGAAAGTTTATTTGATTAATATTGAATGGTTTTACAGTAATAACATATTATAAGACTACATGTCGTGACAAAACTTGAAATGATCACTTTCCATCCAAAAAGCTCCGAAAAGCTCACCCTCTATAAAACACATCACTACCTCTAAAGTGTTCTCTTCAAGGGGTTTTGGCATCGGATTTTCGATAAGAAAACCCTAATTTTTTTGAAAAAAATCAATTGTTTTACATTTTCTTGTATATTTTCGAAACAGGGAAGAATTTATGATTGGCTAATAATAGTTTTAAAATTGCCTCAATGATATTTTCCCAATCCCGATATTAATACTTTACCTTTAATTCTGTGCTAGTCTTTCTAGGAGGGCTACCCCCGTCTCTAGCCTCTATCTCCAAATTGAACACCTTGGTGGATGACCTTTGTAGATCATAGAGCGCTCGTATAACTCCCGTATCTTTATTGACGGTAAAGTTGTAGGCGTGTTCTCCCGTCAGGGTGTAGGTGATTTTACTATTCAGGCCTGAATCTTCATCGGTTGCTCTAGCCCCAAACACGAATTCCGAAGCTTTGGTTTGGTCTGCTATGTACACCTGGAATATCAATGAAACACATTATCATCTGGGTAAGTGCGGAGCAACCTAGGAGCACTTACCTCATATTTGGTTAAAGAAAAAACGGGAGAGTTATCGTTTTCATCCAGGACAGTAATGGTTAGGTTCACGGCTGCAGCTCTGGGCTCCGTCGCTGAGCAATCTTGGGCCATCAAAGTGAGGAAGTATGATTCTGCTTCCTCTCTGTCTAGAATCCCACTGGTTGTGATAATTCCTGTGTCTTGGTCAACCTTAAAACCTGGAAAATATTTTTAACATAAACTCCGAACTTATTTGTCTACTATGACAAAGCCAATGAATTAATGTCACGTTAGGATTACAGGAAGATTTTCATTAATTCTTTTTATCGTACAACCCACATAATGTGGAATAGTAGAAGAAAAATAATAGTAAGAGATTCAGGCTCTTCACTAATTATGAAAATTATCATCGACGTGACATAAACTTGGAACATTACTATATGGTTTATTATGGTCCGAAAGTCGCTGATAGGTCCGAAGAGGTAATCAAATGACACGTTCATTTCTTTATTAGATAATAAATCTTCGGAAGTCGTTAAACTTAATGAAACATAGCTAAAAACGCGCAAAAACCGTTACGAAGACAATTTGCAGTGCATCAAAAGTACGTGTAACTATATATTTTACTATCAACCGCGACATGTGCATACATCATTTCATATTATGTAGCAGGATCTTCACGAAGTTAAACTTTAAAATTTCAACCTTGTTAGCAGGAAATTTTGTGACGTGTGACTTAAGGATAGTAAACGAATAGGTACCTTCAATGTTATCACCCAAAAGACTGTATCGAATCTTAGCGTTAAGACCAATGTCTTTGTCAGTTGCCATGGCGGTAAGCACCCAGGTGCCGATCGGTGAATTTTCCTTTATGGTGGCGTAGTACGATTGCCTTTTGAATTCCGGACTGTGATCGTTGATGTCCTGGACTATGATGCGCAAGGTACCAGCGCCGGTCAATGGAGGCGAACCTGGAATAAAAAATGATAATAATTAAAATAAAATGTAATTCTGTTGGAGCTAATAACGCCACATTTTTAATATCTTGTATGTATTATGATGGTATAAACTACCTCCAGTAGATTTTCCAGATAAAGTGCGTTGCAAAAACAGAATCTGTAGTTGGAATAGGCCGTAAAATAGTTTAAGTATTTAGATATCACGGAGGTATTTATTTCTATTTTGTCAGTATTTCTTCAAATGTTTAAATCTATAATGTGGAGATTTTTTTAAAAATTTGAAATTTGCTTCTGAGAGCTCTCAAAAAATAAGCTTTTGAATTATCGCATTTTAAAAATCTAGTTCATTGGACAGAACCAGCCCTGCTCCTCTATATTTCTGAAAAAGGAGTGTTTTTAGAACCTTCATCGATATAGTTGGAATATGCCTTAAAATAGTTTAAGAATTTGAGATATTATGGAGGTATTTATTTCTATTTTGTCAGTATTTCTTCAAAAGTTTAAATCCATAATGTAGAAATTTGCTTCTGAGAGCTCGCAAAATTGTACTTTTGAATTACCGCATTTTAAAAATCTAGCTCCTTGGGCAGAACCGGCCCTGCTCCTCTGTATTTCTGAAAAATTAGTGTTTTTAGGACTTTCATCGATATAGTCGGAATATGCCTTAAAATAGGGATCGATAAAATAATGACTTACGCTTAATAAAAAGATATTCAACTGAGCATAATCTCATAATTAACCCTAACAAAACTAAAATTCTACTTTTTAGCTCTAAAAATCAACGACCTGCAATTGAAAATAATATGCATATTGCAATTGATGACATTCAAGTCTCTTTTTCAGAACAAGTTAAAATTCTTGGGTTGATTCTTGAATCATCTTTAAGATTTCGGGAGCATTTGGGGAAAATCCTTCAACGATGTTATCTACGTTTGCGACTTCTGTATGCTGTATTGATACCAGGAAAAAACTTGCAGATTCTTTCGTACTATCTATAATCAATTATTGCCTTATAGTCTATTATCGCTTTTTAGATAAGATGTCTCAGCAAAGATTGCAACGCGTTGAAAATACATGTTGTCGTTTTGTTTGTGGATTGAAAAAGTTCGATCATGTTTCAAGACATATATATGATTTAAAATGGTTGAAATTATCGTTTTTGTTTAAGTTTCATTTGGTATTATTTATGTATCGTTTAATTAAAAATAAAGCACCATTATACTTATTTGAAAAATTAATACCTAGAAATATGGTTCATAACAGAAACATTAGACACATTACTTTGACTATGCCACACCACTCCACCGCTTTATTTTCTCGTTGTTTTACATTTAATGTTGTATCTATATTTAATAATCTAAAACCTGACTTGCATTCCTCAGACTATCAGTTTCGTAAAAAATACAAGCAACTATTTCTGGAGGAGCAGTTAACTATGTAGGATAGTAGAGGGTCTCATATAAATTGTATATCTTTTTTTATGAACATGTGTATATTGTATGAAAATTTTTCTATTATTGTAGGCAACATTAATTATTACCGTTACTGTGATTGTTGATTTAATTAGTAAAGTAATATATTTATTGTAAATAGGGTTAAGAGTTAATGAGTAGCTTTAAGCTAATCTTCGCCCTATGGGCAAATGTCATGTACATTTGTTTTCAATAAAAGACAGTTTATTATTATTATTTGAGATATTACGGAGGTATTTATTTCAATTTTGTCAGTATTTCTTCAAATAATGTTTAAATCTATAATGTGGAGATTTTTTTAAAATTTGAATTTTGCTTCTGAGAGCTCTCAAAAATTGTACTTTTGAATTATCGCATT
>MU189001.1:3730-21983 GCA_016904865.1 Pissodes strobi | reverse complement strand
GAGTGTTTTTAGAACCTTCATTGATATAGATGGAATATGCCTTAAAACAGTTTAAGTATTTGAAATAATATGGAGGTATTTATTTCTATTTTGTCAGTATTTCTGATTTTTAAAAAAACACAAATATATTATTCCCTAAAGATATGAAGACATGGAAATATTTAGAGGAAAGGAATTGAAACACTTGCTTCAACGTTTGCTTCTTATGAGACTGTTGATATCAAAAGGCTATTTCATTAAATCCCCGCTTCAATGATGAAGTTTTTGTGTTGAGCAAGATATACTTTTAGACAGAGGTATTCTACCACCTGTCTTAAAATTGTCCAAATATTTGATATAATACGGAAGTAAATCTATTTTGTCATGATTTTTTTAAAAGGTTTTTAATCCATAATGATAGACGAAATGAGCAAACATTATATTTAAAGACCTTAGAAAATGTTGAAATAGTTGATGTGAGGTTTGTGCCTTATGCGGCTGTTGATATCCTATCGTCTAATATTAGTAAGCGCTTTATATAGGTATGCCAAGTTGGACTCGAGGGAAACCACACGTATTTTAATAGTCGTCCTTCTATTGTCCTTCAATTGAGGAAGATTTTCCAAACGATTTTAGTATTTTATTTTGGGAAACGTAGTTAGAATATTTGCGTTGAGGTGTCTACCATATCAGACTGTTGATATACTTAAATTACTTCAATAACAAGTACGTACCATTTATAACAAATATGATTTGAAGGTGATGCAGCGTTCGAAAGAGAGTAAGTAGTAAAAAAAACCAACGGATGCTGTAAAAATAAAATAATATAAAAAAAATAAAAACATTTTTTATTTAATTGTTATACGTTACTAGCATTAGGCGAGTCCAAACCTAATATGATCACTAAACTCAATTGAAACTAAAAATTTCCATGTGGTGCGAAACTTAATGTTAACACTGTATATATACAGTGTATATACTGGGTATGGGTTTTTGTTTTCCCTGGCCATTCATCAATTTTCTTATTTCTCTGTTGTAGGATACCCAATACCATTAATTTCCCAAATTCAGAAAAAAAATGTTTTTAAAGGTGTGATGTGCTCCTATTGCCAGATACTATTTCATCAATAGACCAATATTATTTTACTCATATTGCTTATGAAGTTACTATAAGTTAAGATTTTTTAGAAGTAGCTAGGTTCTCATAAAATAATGATCAACAAGAATAAACTAAAAAAAATACTAAATGGTTTGCATATTTTTGTCTTCGACATTTTTATTATTCTGCTCTGTATTTCTTTCGTTTTTCTTATTAACCTCAAGCTTCTTAATTGTATCAGTTTGGACATCAGCATTATTATTACCTCATTTAATTTTGTTCATCTTGTTTTCTTCCTTCTTATGATTTTGCTTCTTCTCTTAGAATTTGTTTAATTTTACCAGTCGTTTCTTCGAGATTATTGTTGTCCCCTTTAACATTTTTGTGTAGTATTATTAGTTGTATCTTTCCTTTAAGTTTATTATTAATCGCAGGCTTCCTATGGTTTTCATTAGGGGTATCGTCCTATCATGGAAATTATTTCTTGCTATTTTAATTTGTATCATCTTTTTATTATTTGCGGCATTTTTCCTTCACATTTAATTATCTTTAAATGTATTTGTCTTGTCATCGTGATTATTGATGTTTCATCATTTTTTTCGGTTTTCTTGTTATTCGACATTTTTGACGAAATTAGACGTTTTTAATTTTGTCTGTAATTATTATTCCGTCCTCTAGTTATTTTTTATCCTACTTTTTACCTTTTTTTTATAGTCTTGTCATCATACAGTTGCCTCCTTTATTTATCTTAGATATTTTTATTTTTTTGTTTCATATTCCTTTTCATTTTCCTGTTAACCTCAAGCTTCTTGTGGTAATCTTTAATTGTGTTCATTTTGTCTTCGGCCTTCTTATTTTGCTTCTTCTTTCTTAAAATTTCTTGTTGCTCTTAAGCTTCGATCAATTTTACCCGAGACTAACTGTATTATTATTATTATTACTTATTAGTTTGTTTCATCTTTCGTTCGAGTTTCTTATTTAAGGGTATCCGTCTTATCACGGAGATTACTGATTTCTCTTTTAATTTTTACGATCCTTTTTTCGATTTTATTATTTGATGCATTTTTCCTTCGTATTTAATATTTATTCATCTTTAATTTTTTTCATCTTGTCATCGTGGTTACTGATATCTCATCGAGTTTTCTTCGGTCTATATGTTAATAATTTTGTCTGCAATTATTATTAGTTATACTTATCTTGCTTTTTACTTTCATATTATGATTTTATCATCAACATTACTTTTGCCTCCTTTATTTGCCTCCGACATTTTTATTATTTTGTTCCATAATTCTCAAGCTTCAAGCTTCCTATGGTCGTCTTTAATTGTATCAGTTTTATCATCGGTATTATTGTTGCGTCCTTTAGTTGTTTTCATTTTTTCTTCGGCCTTCTTACTTCTTTGTTCTTAGAATTCTTGTTTTTCTCAACCTTCGATCTTCTTCAATTCTACTCGAGATTAACAATGTATAATTATTTTGTTTCATCTTTTCTTCGAGTTTCTTGTTTATCTCATGCTTCCTATAGTCTTCTATAAAGGTATTCGTCTTATCATGGTTTTCTCTTTTAATTTTTACAATCCTTTTTTCCATCCTATTATTAGTTGCATTTTTCCTTCGCATTTATTCGTCTTGTCATCGTGGTGACTGACGTCTCATCAATTTTTCTTCGGTATTCTTGTTATTCGACCTTTTTGTTAAAATTATTTGATCTTAATTTTTTCTGCAATTATTATTGCCTCCTTTAGTTGTAGTTATCTTGCTTTTTCCCTTCTTATTATGGTATTGTCATCAAGGTTACTGTTGTTTCCTTTATTTGCCTTAGACATTTTTATTATTTTGTTTCATATTTCTTTTGATTTTCTTGTTAACCTCAAGCTTCTTATGGTCTTCTTTAATTGTATCAGTTTTATTATCGGTATTATTGTTGCGTCATTTATTTGTGTTCATTTTGTCTTCGGCCTTCTTATTTTGCTTCTTCTTTCTTAGAATTTGTTGCTTTCAAGCTTCACTATTCTTTAATTTTACTCGTGCATTTTTCCTTCGCATTTATTCGTTTTGTCATCGTGGTGACTGACGTCTCATCAATTTTTCTTCGGTCTTCTTGTTATTCGACATTTTTGATAAAATTATATGTTTTTAATTTTTTCTGCAATTATTATTGCCTCCTTCAGTTATAGTTATCTTGCTTTTCACCTTCTTATTATGGTATTGTCATCAATGTTACTGTTGTTTCCTTTATTTGCCTTAGACATTTTTATTATTTTGTTTCATATTTCTTTTGATTTTCTTTTTTAACCTCAAGCTTCCTATGGTTATCTTTAATTGTATCAGTTTTATCATCGGCATTATTGTTGCGTCCTTTAATTGTGTTCATTTTGTTTTCTGCTTTCTTATTTTGCTTCTTCTTTCTTAGAATGTTGTGTTGTTCTCAAGCTTCGATCTTCTTCAATTTTATCCGAGATTAACAATGTATTATTATTTTGTTTCATATTTCCTTCAAGTTTCTTGTTTATCTCATGCTTCCTATGGTCTTCTTTAGGAGTATTCGTCTTATCATGGAGATTATTGTTTCTCTTTTAATTTTTACCACATCCTTTTTTTCGATCTGATTATTTGTTGCATTTTTCCTCCGCAACTATTCATCTTGTCATCGTGGTTACTGACGTCTCCTCAGTTTTTCTTCAGTCTTCTTGTTATTCGACATTTTTTGATAAAATGCCTATATTATATCCATCCACTGCAAAATAAACAAAAACTTCAACAAATGAACCGTTGTAAAATGAAAAAATATTTAATAATATTAAAAATTATTGTTATATCATTCTGTTTAATTATTTTTTATAATATATATCTTAAATTGAACTATTTTAACACTTGTCACTTTTATTTATTGCGACATTAGTACAGGAAGAGTAAACGTGCTTAGCATTTGGCTGACAACTATCCAGTCTTACTTTTAGTACTTGAAACATAATTTTTGTAAAGAATGTTTGGATATCTAAAATATTTATTTCATCCTTAAGTAATATCGAATTATTTTCCAGTTTTGCCATGTTTCAACCCATTTCCTAATAATATCCAATTAAAATATTTGTAAATATCAGTTCAAAAATTCCAAGGACTGCTGACAAAATAAAAATACCCTCATAATTATTGCTCACATCTCCCTAGAATTAACGTTTGAAAATTTTGAGGATTGGCGAGAAAATGTTGCGGTAAAAGACCAATATGATATCTCTAAAAATGCGATTGTATTCCTTGTTTCACTTGGAAGGACCTCTTTATCAATATAAGGCACTTATTATCGATATAACCTAATGATATCAACAGGCGATTAAGGCAGAAACTTCAAAATAAATATTCCAACTAAGTTTCCCAAAATATGTGCCTCTGTTTAAAATTATTAGGAAAGTCTTGTTTCATTAAAGGACAATAGAACGACAATTTAAAAAAACGGCAAAATTTGTTACATCACTGAAACGTTGATTTTTAATATAAGGCGCTAATTAATGTTCCGATATGATATCAACAGTCGCATAAGACGCAAACCTCAGATCAAAAGTGCATCCTGCAGGCACAGTTATACATAGAGTGTTTGTATTTAAAATAATTTAATTAATATATTCAGAAAAGCGTATGAATATACAGCGTGTATCCAAATTTATGTTACAATTATTAGAAAACCCTTATATTATTAATTTCACAGAAATTTGTGTTTTATTCATAAAAGTTGACAAAGTTTTACAATGTTAAATTAAAGTTAAATAATAGAGGATATTTAGATATACTGAACATTTTGTTCTTTATAAAAGTTGATGCTTTAAAAGAAAATAATTTTGACAATGTTAAATTTAAGGAAATATGTGCAAGGTGTTTAAAAAATACACAAATTTAGGTTGACGAATTAAAAAAATTTAAAATATCAAAAAGCTCTCTAGAGAAAAAGTGACTTTTCTATTACTATATACTTTATCTTAAATTTAGCATTGCCAAAAAATTTCTTCACAAATGAAAATTGTTGATTTATTATTAATTTTACAGAATATTTTGTTCTTCATAAAAGTTGATGCTTGAAAAGAAAAGAATTTTGACAATAGTAAGTTTAAGAAAAGGTGAACAAGGTGTTTAAAATATACAAAAAATTAGGTTGAGGAAATAAAAAAAATATAATATAAAAAAAAATCTAATGAAGGAGTAACTTTTCTATTGCGATAACAACAACGTACTGCTGTCAAAAGTGTTACGTTGCAAAAAAATTAGGAATAAAATTAAGAAAAAGGGGATTTTTCCATATTTGCGCAACGGTGCACTTTTAAAATAACGTTATTCAACTTTTAATTTGGCTTGATGTTTTTCTCTAGAATATTTTAGATATTTTAAAATCTTAATTTTCGTATTTGTTCAATGCCCTGAATTGCTTATCCTTAATTTAACATTGTAAAAATTAGATTTTTTGAAAGCTTCAACATTATTAGCAGTAAAATTTTCTTTGAAATTACTAATAAAACAGTTTTCCATTCGTTTCCAAAATCTGGGCACACGCTGTATATTCACAGGCTTTTGTGAATATATTATTAACAATTATACACTTTATATAATATAATAACTACTTAATTAGGTAAATATTGCTTATACGGTTTTCTGCTATTTTTGGATTATATGAAAAAAAATATGTAGGCACATTCTAGAGTCCTTAGGGATTGCAAATATACTGGCGGAGAAGAGAAATTGCGTTTTTTTTGTAAGAAAAAATAAAAAAATAATACTACACATACGGTTCTGGTGTCATATAAGCACTGTCGATTTTGAAGCTTTTTTTGGGTTCTATGGAAAGATTACATCAAATGGGACACATTAACGCAAAAAAAATTGCGGATGAAGCACATTTTCGCAAAATAAATTCAAAATAAAAATTAAAATTTAACATACATTTTTGGTAATAAACACATTTCCAGTACACTTTGTCCTAAGGTATGGTCCCAGAAGGTTAATAATAACATAATATAAAGCGTATTTTCTTAAAAATTGCACATAAAACTGTTTTTTTTTGCACTTTAAAACATTTAAAATAATATTTATGAGGTAAATGTCAAGCTGACTATTTCTTAAAACAGTGTAGCAGCTAGCGGCTAGGTCGCGCCGGTCTAAAAGCTGTAGGTACGGATGGGCGTTGCCAAGTGTAATTTCAATTTCTATTTGGTTGTAAAATACAACAGCCTCGTGTTGAATATGTTTCAAAAGTACTGTGTGATGAACACTTCTTATAAATAATGATCCTTAATGGCTTTGTTTACTAAAATAATAACAATAATTCGAATATATGACTTGCTAGAATTAGATGTTACGCTAGAAGGGGGTCACTTTTAATAATAATATAAAAATAAGTCATATAAAATAATTTATTTAGTTCATTCAAATTTAAAATAAGGTTATCATATATTTTGATATTTTTTGTAGTTTATACAGGGTGCTACAAATTCGAGTGCATGCATGGGGATCTCGGGAACCGTAAGAGATACGAAGTCGGTTAAATTAAGGCAAAGTTGCGCAATTTGATGCCCAACAAGATGCAGTTTTGAAAATTGTAAAATTCCGAATAGTTCCGGAGATATTCGTAAAAAACCGAAAAGCAGCTATTTCATTTTTATTTTTTCCTGACTTTATTTGAAGAGATAATATAAAATAAATTTAACATTATCATTGCCACTTTTTACCCTTTATAAAATGGCAGTGTCAAATTTTAAATCTGACGTTTCGTGTCCGGGCCGCATTTTTCTATACGCCAAGCGTGATCGCGAATCGGGTCACGCCGAACTTCGGGTACTAAATGCCATTTGTGATCGCAAATCACCCGCGCTAAACAGCACACGTTGTCGCTAACAACGTACACTCCTACAGCCTAGTTATAAAATACGAGTATGAAACAAAATTGCTTTATATAGGGAAAGTTCTACTTACTTGAGCTGTCGTGTTTAATCTTCACATGTGTTTTGAAAAAAAAGCGTGATTTTTCTGTGAGAGAGGGTGATAACTGATAATAATTATAAACGCTAAGAGTAAAAATAATATTTATTAATCATATTCTGGTCATATAATTTGGCAGTGTTAAGTTAGTACTTTCTACAAGAACAAATTTTTACATTTTAAGTACTTTGCATTTTAAGAACATTTTTATTTATTTAACAACATAAACTGTCATACTATAAAACTAAAGAAAATAAATGGCTGCATTCGAGTACATCTTAAAAACAGCAAAACTTGCAGAAGAAATAAAATAAGCTAAAGAACGGAACTAAAATAATTACTTTGCAATTTTTCGAGCTCCCAGAGCTACATTTTGTTTTACACAAGTGCCCAAGTTATGAGGAGCTAGATTTGTTTTGTTCTTGAAGTTAGTAGGCTTCCTCCCAGACTGAAACCGCCTTCTGCCAGTAAATGTAGTTTTTCTTCTGGCCACACTAGTTGGCTGTACAGAGATTTCCACACCTTTTCTTGTTGTGTGTACCATTTGTCTTTTTGATGATGCGCAACGTTTGAACGCTGTGTACAGTCCACTTAAAATAGAAGATGAACTATTCATATTTTTTTGTAGTTCTGAATGCAGGCTATGACTCCACCTTGAAAATTCTCGGGGTCGTCTTTAATTTTTTATAATTCATTTTTCCATTCACTTAATAATTCTGTATTTTCGTTTTCAATATTATTATTATCATCGCTTAACTTTGTTGTATCAATGGTTTCAAAATCATTACCAGTTGTATCATCAACTGCATTATTTACAATAAGATTTGGCTGACTATTAGTTTCGTTTTTACCCAACTGAACCATTTCATTCAAGGAATTTTCAAGAAGTAAAGGTTGAAGTAAATGTAAAGGTGGTTCACTACCTGTGGCAATTTCAAATAAAAATTCTTTTTGCTGTTCTGAAAAAATGTTGCAAGCACTATTAATGTTGAACTTTTTTATGACTCCAGCCTGATGCTTGCACATTTTCCCAGTTTTACCTTGGGGACAAGAACATATGCAAATTTCCATATCAATAAAATATACTTGTTTTTTATCTGAATTTAAAACAGTATATTGCATGTGCCCCGTTTTGTAATATTATTGAGATCAACATCTTTTTCATCCGGAGCATATCATTTCACATTGATTTTATTTAGTACTAAATCCAAAAGTTGGATTAAAGTGATAATTATGTGCTACATTTTATTTACTTTTCTTCAGTAAAAGATAAGGCAAAAATAAAAATAAAAACAGCCGCCTGACAGTACCGTTTTGACGCAAAGGTTTATTTTTAATTTGTTCCCGAATGTGTGGCAAAACACCTAACTAAACTAGCAAAATAGCATCTTTATAGCCATGTGTTTGATCAAACTGCTTTTGCACTACAGTTTTGAATATTCAAAATTTTTCAAACCACAAAACCTTACTTCTCTTATATTCGATTTAGTATGTATTCGTCCAGACAGTCCAGACTTTTAGTTAAATCTTGATCATACTGAAGTAGCAGTGAAATTGTTACATAGTACATAGCAAATAAGACACGCTTCCACCAAAACTTTCATCAAACTCCGGTACTTACCTCAACCTCTTATTTTGTTTTTAAATTTATTCTGAACGATTGTTCAGAAATTCCTCGATAACTATAGCCATCTGGGAAACAAGCGAAACTATTCATTTTAACTATATATTTTAAAATTAAAGCAAAAATATAACCTCTACCCGAGAATAACAACCGCAGAGAAGCGACAACATAAATCCCGCCTAAAAATTTGGAGTGGGAGGTAAACCGGCCAACTGTCATCTGCACGTGCTTGTCAGATTAGTTTAGTCCGAGATTTGTTTAGTACAGTCGTCGACGACCAAAATTTTGCGTGAATGCCAGTTTCCTTTGGTTTGTTTGTGTGTTAATTATTATTGAAGTGACTTCTTTAGCGAGGGTAAGTCAGAAAAAATGAAACGCTAATCAAAGTGAAACGCCCCTTTAATTATGCATGTTCCAGTATACCTATAGGGCTGAATTTGTCAGGACATGTAGCCGGGGTAAAGTAAGGATCCTGAGCGAAAACTGAGACCCGTAACCCCCCCCCCCCCTCCTGTGCGCTTAGGAGAGGGGGGAGAAGAAAAAACTAAAATAGTTAATTTCGGAAGAACGAGAAGGGTTACGGAGTCGAAATTTTTATGGTAGGTGCGCCTCATGGGGGGCTACCTTTGAACATAATATGGGGGGCCGGGGCTCTAATTTAAGGGGGATTTTGGGGAAAAAAGGTTTCTTGTCGATATCTCTGCAACGGAGCCTCGAACCGAAAATCTGACAAGCGGGAGTGGGAATTATACCCCCACCTGCCCAGATACCCAAAATTTTTTGAAAAAATGGAAAAAAAGGGAAAAAACTTTAAAAAAAATCATGAAAGTTATTACAAGTATTATAAAACGAAATAAGAAAAAAATAATAATATTAAAAAAAAAGTTAGAGAAACGCGGTTTTTGGCAAAAAAAAACGACTAATCAGTATTCTGCTATCGATTAGCATTCCTAGCAATATGTAAATTTGATTGTTTACAAGTTGTTAATATTCTCCATAAATTGGTAAATTTGTAACAATTAATCGGTATGCCGCTATCCATTTGGTTGTTTATAAGATTTATAAATGTTAAATTGATAGTGCGCTGGAATGTTCAATATGTAAATTTTCTAATTATTATTAAAATAAGTAAATAAATAACATACTCGAAAATTCATTGTAAAATTTAAAGCTTATCCAAACTCTATCTCTAAAAGACCCTGGGACGACCACATCGTAGGTAAAAGGTTCTCGATAATAAAATAAAGTAAATAAACGACGATCACGCCAATATTCGGATTTTCGCACATAAACATATGGCCTGGGTATGGGGGTAGTTTCAGTATAAGTATTATTAGGAAAAGTGTTTTATTTATCATTTTGACCACAAAACAACCACTTTTTCAAATATTAATTTCAAAACAATTAAATCATTAGGTTCACATAATTTAGCATAATATACAGTAACTTAAAAAGTATCCGTACAAGTCACTATGTATTTTCCGGATAAAGTCTCCAAGTTTATACCATGTTATGGTGTATGAAATCGTTTTTCGACATCATATATGGTAAACCCTATAGAGGTTTTTGAGCTGCCTGTATATCTTTTGACGTTTATAATTCTTTCATATTGTGACATTTCAAGTAACTGAAGCAAAATAAGATTAAACAAAATATATGTGCCTCACCTTTATAAGCACACAACTAAAGTGGAACTTCTGAGAGATATTAGGAATTGAGTTTTTATTTTTTAAAGCTTGTTCTTTCTTAACTTTTGCCCCTGGTTTCGACACTTTTTTAATTTTTTTTTCTCTTTTTTATCATCGAAAACCACGTTTTTCTAACTTTTTTTATATTATTTTTGTATTATTTCGTTTTATAATATTTTTATTCACTTTCCGAATATATTTTTTTATTTTTTTTTTATTATTTGGTTTTATAACACTTTTATTATCTTTCCGAGCATTTTTTTACGCGTTTTTCAATATTTTCACATTTTTTCAAGTTTTTAAATTTTTTTTCTTAAAGCAATTTATTTTTCTTCCCATTTTTGCTATCCCCGGCCTCGCAACTGAACTCCTTCGCTTTTTTTTTCGCCGAAAACCGCGTTTCTCTAACCATTTTTTTTATTATTTTGTTTTCTTATTTCGTGTTATAATACTTTTATTAAATTTCCGAACAACCTTTTGTTTTTTTGTTTTAATTTTTTTACTATTTTTTGGAAAATATTTGGGTATCCGGGGGATGGGGGTCTAATTCCCCCCCCCCCACTCGGATCATCGCTTGTCAGTTTTTCGATCCGAGGCTCCGTTGCAGAGAAGAACGGTTTTCCCGAAATTAATTATTTGTTTTTTCTCCTCCCTCTCCTGGCCGAACGGAGGGGGAAGGGGGGGGGGAGGTACGGAGTCAAATTTTCGATCCTCATTTTTTCCCGGCTACATGTTCTGAAATTTCAGCCCTCTAGCTATACTGCTAATTAAAGGGGCGTTTCACTTTGATAAGCGTTACATTTTTTCTGACTACCGTCGCTAAAGAAGTTTCACTTCAAAAAAAAGTCGTGAGAAGCACAGTACACATGATAGAAGCGGATACTTCTTTATTGAGTCTCACCTTATTTTACTTATTTAAGCCGGTTCCGATACGTTATAATCAATTTTAATAGGTTTGGTTAGTTTGAGTTAGTCATCCAATCAACTTTCGGTTAGTTTCACTTATTCTCGAGTTATTTTAGTCATTTGGACCGGTTCCGATATGTTATAATCAATTTTAATAGATTTGGTTAGTTTAGGTTAGTCGTCGATTCAGCTTTCGGTTAGTTTCACTTATTCTCAACTTATTTTAGTCATTTGAAGCGGTTTCGATACGTTAAAATCAATTTTAATAGATTTGGTTAGTTTGGGTTAGCCGTCGATTCAACTTTCGGTTAGTTTCACTTATTCTCAACTTATTTTGCTTATTTGAGCAGGTTCCGATACGCTATAAACAATTTTAATAGATTTGGTTAGTTTGGGTTCGGTTAGTCGTGCAATCAACGATACGAAAATTTCCTAACGCGGGACGAAAACATAAACCATGTCGTGATGAAACCTTGAAAAATCACTCTCATGAAACCAAAGAAGTATTCACTTCAAAAAGGTAGAACGCGACAAATCAGTAAACTCTGAGTTAAACCGTTAAATCCTAAAAGATAACTACTCTACATAATACAAATAACAAACATGTAATTAATTACATGTTTTAACGGTGTATAGTATTTTTTTCCCTTCATTACATTTCTCTCAGTGTATTAAACCGGTCATCTGTCACATATGACAAATTGAACTTGGCTCTCCAACTTCAAAGTTGCCGACGGCTTTTGTATTGCAGAGTCGCGAATTTGCGACAACGTGTGCTGTTTAGCGCGGGTGATTTGCGATCACAAATGGCATTTAGTACCCGAAGTTCGGCGTGACCCGATTCGCGATCACGCTTGGCGTATAGAAAAATGCGTCCGAGCCCCCATCATCAATTTCATTTTTTTAAATACGGACCTGGATTTTTTATTTCATTTTGTAGAAGCCCTTGGTCTCCCAAAACCAACGATGAATCACACTTATCAATATATCAACAAATATAGATTTCCTCCATAAGAGATAATGTGTTAGACAGAGACGGGGCGATCTTTTTTGACCCGATTTCACTTATGAGAATATTTGTTACCGCTATCTCCCAAAACCAACGAAATATCGCACTTGCCCAATAGCGGTAACAAAAATATTCTCATACGTGAAATAGGGTATGAAAAGATCGCCCCGTCTCTGTCTAACACATTATCTCTTATGGAAAAAATCTAGATTTGTTGATATATTGATAAGTGTGATACATCGCTGGTTTTGGGAGATCAAAGGCTTCTAAAAAATGAAATAAAAAATCCAGGGCCGTATTTAAAAAAAATGAAGTTGATGATGGGGGCCCGGACACGAAACGTCAGATTTAAAATTTGACACTGCCATTTTATAAAGGGGAAAAAGTGGCAATGATAATGTTAAATTTATTTTATATTATCTCTTCAAATAAAGTCAGGAAAAAATAAAAATAAGATAGCTGCTTTTCGGTTTTTTACGAATATCTCCGGAACTATTCGGAATTTTTCAAATTTCAAAACTGCATCTTGTTGGGCATCAAATTGCGCAACTTTGCCTTAATTTAACCGACTTCGTATCTCTTACGGTTCCCGAGATCCCCATGCATGCACTCGAATTTGTAGCACCCTGTATAATAGGAGGTTAGTTTCAATTAGTTTGGGTTAGTTTTGGTTAGTTTATGTTAGTTAAGAGATAAATCGGAGCTTGTTTGGTTAGCCTTGGGTATACAAGAAACATCTTGCATAGCTCAGATTAGCCCTGGTTAATTAAGGGTACCTTGGGTTAGTTTTGGTTTGTTTGGGTTAATGAGAGCTTGTTTGATTAGCCTAAGGTATATAATAAATAAGCGCGCGGAGCGCGCTTGTTCCCTGCATAGCTCAGATTAGCCATGGTTAATTAAGGGTACCTTGGGTTAGTTTGGGTTAGAGATAAATGGGAGCTTGTTTGGTTTGCCTGCGGTAACCGCGCACTTGTTTCCTGCATAGCTCAGATTAGCCTTGGTTAATTAAGGGTACCTTGGATTAGTTTGGGTTAGTTTTGATTAGTTTGGGTTTATTAAGAGATAAATGGGAGCTTGTTTGGTTAGCCTGGGGTATGTTTCGCGCGCTTGTTTCTTGCATAGCTCAGATTAGCCCTGGTTAATTAGGGGTACCTTGGGTTAGTTTCAGTTAGTTTGGGTTAGTTTTGGTTAGTTTGGGTTAATTTGCATTAGTCTGGAAGAGTTTTGGTTAGTTTGGGTTAGTTAAGAAACAAATGGGAACTTATTTGGTTAGTCTGAGGCATATAAGGAGCAAGCGCCAAGCGCGCGGTGCGCGCTTGTTTAGTTACTTTCTAAAGTTCTTATTCTACTTTATGAAACATGCTCCTGGACTTGGAAATTTGCTTACTTGAAAATCAAGAAGGTTAGTCAAGTCTGACAACATTGCAAGTAAATTGTCATCATTAACGTCACATTGGGAAAGTCTTTGCATTTAAAATTTAAATGTCACTAAACAGCCTCATTTCTGAAATATCTTTTTCAATTTTTGGCGTCAAAAGTGCTTCATCCGCAAAATTTTTTGCATTAATGTTTTCCATTTGATGTAATCTTTCCATTGAACAAAAGAATCTTTAAAATTGACAGTGCTTATATGACACCAAACCTCATACATACTTACCACATATTATTTGTATTTATTGAAAAAAATAAATAAAAAAAAGCACGATTTCTGTTCTCCGCCAGTGTATTTGCAATCGCTAAGGACACTAGAATGTGACTATATAAAAAAATTTCTATATAATTCAAAAATAGCAGAAAACCGTATATGCAATTGTTACCCTTAATTAAACTAAACATGCAAGACTATGCCTGCAGGATACAAATCATGCAACTTTTGATCTGAGGTTTGTGTCTTATGCGGCTGTTGATGTCGTAGAGCTACTTTTTAAGGCTAGTTTACACAAGGCGATTAATTCGAGAATTAATTTACGAATTTCTTCACGAATTAGCACGAGCCAAAAACTTCATAAATTTTGTGACATTTCATCAGTGCCACCAACCACCAACAAAATAATTTTTAAGCTATATCCTATGAATTGGTTTTTGCGTATATGCCATGAGCAAATTATTAATTATTATTACACAAAATACAAACGAAGAATTAATATCTACTCTTTGACACAAATATAATTTATATAGCCCCACATTATTTTTATTTTTGTGATTGGTACTACTGAAATTACGGTAAAGTTGACGAAAAATGGACCATGGTGTATTTACGTGAATAAATTCACGCAAGATTTCACGTAAATTTTCCTCGCGGAGTGACTTTATGAATTAATTCACGAATAATTCCCTTTGTAAAACTAACCTTATTGATAATTTGTCAAGTTGAATTTGATGGAAAACCACCTTCATTAAAAAAAACTGCCATTCAAATGTACTTAAACTCTGTAAGATATTTCAAAAGATTTTTGATGGTACTGCTCTAAAATTGTACAACTTTTAACTCAGGGTTCTGATGGTTAAATATGAGAAACTATGGAGGTATTTATATTTAGTCATCAATCGCTAAGTGTTTGAATCCATATTGTTCTTGCTGGACAACATTATATTATTCCTGAACAACCTGGACTTTTTTTACGAAAACAAATTTTCCTTTATGCCATGACTTTACGACATCTCTCCAAATCATTTGCTTCATGCTTTATTTTATTTTCATTTCTAATGTTTCCATTTAAGGAAAAGGATATTACTCGTGGATATGAAGAATTGTCCGGTTTCATGCCGCCTCATTGAAAATATCCTGCTGTCTCAAATAAAACCAAGGCTGAATATGCTTTCGGTTCTGTTCAATACATTTATGAAACTTGTACTGAAGCTCTGAAAGTATTTATAACTTACCTTCGAACTCTCAAAGGATTTGTTGATGTTGAAAATTAAATCACCTGGAGGAATATGTCGTCACCTACTTCATCAATCAATCGTCCTGCTGGATATACATTTCATATCGAAAGTTTCCAAAAAGGTTGCATGGATTCAGATGATTCATTAAAAAATAATCATCGTTTAATTAAACCGGCAAAATAGCAAAGCAAAATTGCCACAATGTGCATGTCGGCATAAAATTTTGAAAGACATCACTTTTAAAACTGCATCGTAAATTAAACGACCTTGTCAGAGGCACCATGACTTCGACGCCGGTATGTCCATCATTACAATGGAGGAAATTTTTCTCTGGTTCTTAAAGCTGCAATAAATAACATTTTAGCGATTTTCTATTATATCTTATGGGACGGCTCCGGCCGTTTAAAATATTAAAACCGAGTTCAAATTCACTCGTGTCTTTGTCAACCGAATATTTAAATTTTTCATTGTCGCTGTAGGTGTATTTTCCAGCTGAACCTTAAGGATTTTAATCAATAACTGATATGGCACATCTAGTTTTAAGCAGTTGACAAAATTGGAGGCATAACTCTGCTAAATAAATGTTTGCGCCTAGTGCCATACGTTAATGCCACATAATGCCGAATTCATTGTTCCAATAGAAATGTTCGCGTCCGCCACTGACATTGCGAAAAGGAACCGGGCCGAAAGAGTCACAAACACAAAGATCGGAGCGTATTAACTTTTTCTGTTGGGACAGCGCAACGCCAACAAACAATTAAAAATGCAACGGAATACCGCTACCTTTTAATTCACGATTGCTGCTCCAACTTTTTTTGTCCTTTTATTACTTTCGGTTGTCGTTCTTCGCCGATGAGAAAGCACGGTGACCGAGTCCAACTGTAATTTTTGCATTTCCCCGAAAATGCACTTAATCGATTTATTTTTCTTTCGTTTAATCCGAATTACGGCTCTTAATCGTAATATGGAGGGGGAGGAGGTGGAGTAGCAATTCGACATGTGGATACCATGAGGAATGCAACTGAATACTTTGGTATTTGGAAGTCGAAACATTTAATTTCAATTTCATCACAGTGTTGTTTTTCTTACGGAACAAAATGATCTGCCTCGGCCTTCCCAAGAATCATACCTCTAACTGATTGAAGGTTTATTAATTATTGGCATAGAACCTGTCACAGCTACTCAGCTATTTCAAAGAAAGTGTTGAAAAATCAATTACAGACTTAAATATTTCTTGGACATTATGCCTGATCACCATGTAGGTACATATAGTCAAATGTATTTCAGCGGGACAATTCTCCAAAGGACAATCCATTCCCGCCGGCCACAGCCGATTTTTTCACTTGCCACTCGTGTATTCATTATTTCTCGCTAATAGCTTTGTGGAAGCTTATTGTCGTAAATCAATTTGATTTATCACTTCATTTCCTTTCATTTTTATTGCCATTGGACAAATTGAAAAATTCTTCCTTGCCCCCTTTTTACCACTGACTCGTTTGATGTGGACCCTGCTTTTTCTCCGTCAAGCTTATTGTCTTTTATCTATTAAAAAATCGTTAATAGAGGATATTTTTTCCAGCAAATGATAATTACGTTTATGTGTTTGTGCGCTAGAAGATTCGTAAGTGAAAGGTTTTTCTTTGTCGTTGACAAAGAAATATAATTCGGTATGTTCAGGTTTTGTGTGGACTATCAGACGTTTAATGCGCATGCCAAGAAATCTTAATATCCTTTGACATAAATTGACCAAATATTTGACTTTTGTTTTTATCATAACTGATAAATTACTTTTTTCTAGAAGCTTCTTTAATATTATAAAAATCTTTTATTTTCTTAACCTAAATTTTGTATTTTTTTAAATACCCTCTATACATTATTTTGAATTTTTAGTTTATACTATTATTTTTGAACACCCTGTGCAATATCAGTTGAATTTATCTATTACTTACTCTCATTCTGACCTACATCACCCTTAGATCATTTTTTTTTCTGAAATGGTAGTCACTTGTTATTGATATAACTCAACAGTTGGATAAGGCAGAAACTTTAAAGTAAATATTCTAACTACGTTACCCCAAATAGAGGACCTCTGTCTAAAATTGAAGGACAATAAAAAATCAGATGGTATTCCATCGGGTTCAACTTGACAGAAATTGCTTCATCACTGAAGCGTTTTCTAATGATACTATACGATATCGACAGTCGCATAAGACAGAAACCTCAAATAAAATATTTTAATATTTTCTTAAAATTTGAAATCTAATGTGTCTCGCCATCGTTTGTCATTATGAATTCAAACACTTAAAGAGAAACTGCAACAGCTCTTATATTTGAACAATTTTAAAGCAGGTCGTAAAGTACCTCTGTCTAAAATCATATCTTGCTATATTCCAGGAGAAAAGAAGGACAATTTTATTAAACCACAAGTGGTATTCCATCAATATGGCAAGAATTGCCTTATCATAGAGGATGATGCGCTTAATAATGAAGTAGTATTTTTTTATCAACAGTCGCATAAGAGGCAACCTCCAAGCAAATGTTTCTTCAATTCCTTTCTCCAAGAAATAATATAATATTTGCACTTAAAAGATCTTGCTCAATTGAAGGATAATAAAAGAACAAACAGGGAAATTCTATCGCATCCAACTTGACAAAAATTACTTTATTTCAAGCTTTTATTTACTTTCACCTGTGGATCTGTATGTAACCAAATCTTGCAAGCTGAATTAGAACTACTTCTAAATGTCCGATTGACTTGAAATTTGGTACACGTTTATCGTTCCGATGACAATACAATATTATAATGTTGTTAAGTTTACACCTCTCCCCTTTCGGGGGTAGGGGAGGGGGCACTACTTAAAGTATGTCCGATTTCGTTTAAAATTGGTTTTGGGGACAAGAAATATGAATTTTCTAGCAGATTTTGAAAATTCAAAATGGCGGATTCAACATGGCCGATATTGAGTTAAATGTTGCAAGTCAATTTTAGCTGACTTCTACATATCCAATTGGCTTCAAATTTGGTATGCGTTTGTAGTTAAAATGAAAATATAAAACTATGGTGTTGCCATTATTTATTCTTATGAAGACAGTGGTGTT
>MU189000.1:22611-56181 GCA_016904865.1 Pissodes strobi | reverse complement strand
TAATTGGTTTTTAAATGAGGTTTTGGCTACTAGAGGCGTTATAACGTGGAATCTGTTAGGTGTTCTAAAAATATACATTCTCGCATCGTAGAGGAAAAGGAATTTAATTTGATATAGGATGTTTTATTTAGATTTCATCAATTAAACAGGAGTCAACTCAAAGAGAAAATGTGAAATAGTTTATAGAAAACATGCACTCTTGCGTCCATTCAATATAATAACAAAATATTGTTTTGTCATAATTAATATTAGTGTGCTTTTGTGACGACTTTCTTACTACCAATATAATGTAAGATTCTTTGTGTTAATTAGTTTTATTTCTCCCGCAGATTTAAGAAGGTTGACTAAAATTTGAAAACGTTTCAACAAACACTGAGTTAATATTTTAATTTGGACCAAAATATGCAACCTATAACTTCCATATCTAGTTTCCTAGTTTTTGTCGATATAAGAATTATTATAAAGATTCCTGTACATTCCCAATACAAAACTCCCGATTATACAAAACACAATCTCATTTTTTTAATTTTTTTTTCAATTTCAATGTTTATCAATGATAGCATACATATGTATTTTCACAAGATAAATCTCTTTCTACAACATTCTTCTACGTAAGGTCAATCACCTAACTAAGCTTAAGGACTATTAATATATGCATTAAATAAAAGAGAAAAATTAAAGAGTCCTAAAATATAAAATAGTCAATTTTAAAAATATACGACAAAACATACCAGTCAAACAAAAAAACATAGAAAACAGATAGAAGACTTGGTTAAAATGGTACTTATATACTCACAAATAAAACAAAAGATAATAAAAAGCTTACCTAGGTAGCTTTAAAAAAATCAAAAAATTCACTGGTATTGCAAAATGCATTCTCAATCAGCAGCCTCCTGACCTCTCCCCTAAAAGTTTTTAGGGGAAAAGCCTTCAGTTGGTCAGGTAATACATTATAGAATTTAAACCAATAAAATCAGGCTTTCTTTGACACTTTTGCAACCTACAGAGAGGAACCACTAGATTATCTCTTTGTCTGGTATTGTGTTCATGCAGATTTTTATGTGATATATAGTCACACATGGTCTGTTTGATGTAAATAAGGTTTTCAAAGATATACTGTGCAGGCACGGTCAGAATATTAAGTTCTCTAAATGCACTCCTACAATCTTCCCGAAAACCCAAGTCTTGCAGAATCCTTACCGCCTTTCTTTGAAGTCCAAAGACACGAGGCGGGTCCGCTGCCCCTCCCCAAGCTATTACGCCATATGATATTATGCTATGGCAAAGAGAATGATATGCAGTTAACAGGGTCTGTCGCGATACACAGCCATGGAGATTTCTTAGAACAAATATAGCTGCATTCAATTTACCACTTATATAATTAATGTGCTGATCCCATTTTAATTTCTGGTCAAGATAAACTCCCAGGAACTTGGCAGGTTCCTGGTTTGTATATTCAAAATCCAAATTTTTTAGAGAAAAAATAATGTTATGGGTTTTCGCCATGTTCAATAGCAATCCGTTTGCCGTGAACCAGCTTTCAGCCCTTGATTGTGCGTAATCAGTTTTTTGTAAAGCCCCCAGAAGTGTTGGATAAGAAATGGATATAGTCGTATCATCCGCAAAGACAGTGTAGCGAGCATCCAGGTCACACAAAGGCAGATCATTTATGTAGATCAAAAACAACAAGGGTCCTAAGACTGAACCCTGTGGGACCCCAATGCTGACCACCCTCTCCCCCGAGAATCCACCATCCTGAGTCTGTACAATTTGTATTCTGTTAGTCAAATATGATTTAATGGTTTTGACACTGGTTTCATGAAAATTATAAAAATGCAGTTTTTTCAGCAACAAATCATGAGACACGCAATCAAAGGCCTTGCTTAGATCATAAAACAGTACCGAATTATACTGGCATTTTTCATATGATTCCAAGATGCATGGCCATTAACTCGAATACCCCAAGACTTGTATTTTTATTTTTCCTAAAACCAAACTGACCTCTGGCAAATAAATTGTTATGTTCGAAATAATGAGTTATAGCATTTGCCATACATTTCTCAAATATTTTAGAGGAGATAGGCAATAGTGATATAGGCCTATAATTTGTAGTGGAATTAATGTCACCCCTCTTAAAGACTGGGCAAACTTTTGCGCATTTCAATACATCTGGAAAAAAATTCTCTTTTAAAGCATAGTTTATCAGCTTGGTGAGTGGTATATATATTAGATTTTTTATCGTTTTAATAACTTTTACATTAAGATTGTAAATATCAAAGCTGTTTTTATTTTTAAGACCTGTTATTATATCTCTTACATAATTAAAGCTAACATCACCAAAGACAAAATAAGTATCAGGAGTTTCAACCTGTCTAAGAAAAGTTAGTGGGTCAACCTATGTATGTGGTAGATTAGAGACAAGATCGCCAGCAATGCTCACAAAGCAGTCATTAAATTCGTCTGTTGTAATATTTGCTGGCTCTTGTTTATTTATTTTGCCTCTCTGTTTATTTATAATAGCCCACATTGCCTTTGATGGATTACTTGCAGCATTTATAATTGAGTCATTTGATTTCTTTTTGGCTCTTTTAATTTCTGACTTATATAGTATTTTATAATTCTTATAATGGTCCCAGTTACCTGACTGTCTGGCAACATCCCTTGAAAAATCCAGGCTCTCCCTCATTTATTTTAGTAAGTTAGTAAACCAGCTTACACTACTTGGTTCACCAGACCTAGTTTTATATTTTTTGTCCGGGAATGCTTCAGAGAAACAATCTTTTATCACATTAACAAAAAGATCCCACTTCTGGTTCACATCTATTTTACTATTTAGAAATTCTCACTTTTTACCCTCTACTAGTTTATAAAAATTATGTAAACCTTTCTGTGTAATTGGTCGAACTTTTTTAGTGACTGTATTACTTTTATGCGAGAGAATATTTAATTATATTTTTAATATTTGAGCAAGATGATCAGAAAGATGCATTTCGATAGAAGAACCTTTCAGACTTTGATAAAAATTGACAAAAATATTGTCAAAAAAGGACTCACCTCGTGTTGGCTCTATTATTGTTGGTATCAGATCTTATGTTTCTAATATATCACACAGTTGTACATTTTCGTTTTGTTTTGTTCCAAATAAAACATTAAATTCTCCTGCTAAAATAATGTTACTTTTTTTTCCTATCCTCTGTACTGTAGTTTCCAGAACACCCAACAAAGAATTAAAATTTCCTGATGGCGATCGATATACTACTACTACATATGTATTAAATTCCTTGCAGAAAGCCGCTGAAATTTCAATGCATCTTTCAATACTTAAATCCCCAAAGTTATCAACACTATTAAAATTATAATCAGACTTTACAAATATTGCTGTTCCGCCTCCTTTGTATTCCTTTCTCGAGTAATGGCTGGCTAACAGGTATCCATCCAAACTTACTTTTTCAATTTCATCCTGGGAAAGCCAGTGTTCGGACAACCATACAACATCAATGCTTTTTTCTGCAAGCATACCATTCAGTTCGTGCAATTTTCTTCTTGCTGATTGTATATTGTAATGCGAGATATTTAATTTACATTTGGACACTGATTTTGAGCTTTGCGAGATGTTCTGGTTCTGCCCAGCAGACACTGACTTTCTGATGTTTAAAAAGTCATTTATAATAATTCCTTTTGGCCAGAAATATGGTTGCAGAATGATATTCTTGCTACTTAAAGGGACACCTAGTTTAAAAGAAGCTACCTGGTTCTTTTTAGTAAACATTCTTTCACATATCACGTTTTGGATATCATTTCCACACATGTAATTAACATTATCCTGATCAATTGTCTCAGCACTTAAAACAGAGAGAAATAACCAAGACATTTCCTGTGGTGGCTCCCTCGTTTTTAATGTTGTTGGCTCCTCTTTTGATCCCATAACAGGTTTTGGCCTTTCATTACGTTGTCTTTTGTTTTTGGGAAATTCCCATCCACCTTCGTCTGGTGAGATTTAGCAGACTCCGTTTTATCACAAAAGGGTCCCAAAGGGGCTGTTTTGTGCACTTCATCGTGTTTGTTTTGTTTTTGTTGAGAACTCGTAAAAGTAGGGTTAAGTTCCTTTCTGTCAGCTGCGACTTTCGATTGATCTTCCCTCTCCGTCATACACGGTTCATCGCTTCTTATTCTTGTTGCTTTAGGTTGGCAAGACTGGTCCACATTCCAAACTCCGAGGGTGGTTTCGGGGTTGCCGGTTTTATCTACCTTTTCCTAAGAAACTTTAGCTTTTTCTTGCAGAAATTAAATTTTTTCTTTTAGAAGAGCTTGATTTTCTTCCAAAAGCTGGTTTTTCCCCATAAGGTCCGTGACTAGTAGCTTAAGGTATTTGATTTCTACGTCCTTACTGTTTTCCGCAAGGTTCTCTTCCGCGTCAATGAACACGTCATTTTCGAGGTTAGTTTTGGTTTCACTGCTGTTTGGCTAGTTTTCTGGACTTAGCGCTGGTTTGTCGCAGTAATTTTTTGTACATTTTGCAGCACAACTTTTATGAAAATAGCTATGACAATTTTCACATTTAATTCGCCCAGTAACGGCACTTTTTTTACAATAAACACACTGCGGATTTTCGATACTCATGTTTCGACCATGTTGCCACTTCGCAACCCTCTACACTACATTTCCTCAATTTTATTTGAAAGATCCTAATTTGGGAATAGCCCTGTAATTTTCTAGCGTACGACGAGACGGTACCATTCTGGAAGCCGAAAAATAATACGTTTTAAATTGTATTTCGAATAACACGGCCCGAGTGCCTGTTTACCGCTTGAATAATCAAACGTTTATAGCTTTTTGTATGTAACATTTATATTAAAATTTCACCGTTATCCCAAATTGAGTTTTTTTTGGCAATAAGGAGACTAAATAAATATTTTTTCTCGACGAACGATAATAAGCGGAATATAAGATGAAAATCTAATTTCAGAAAGGGAGATTGTAGGTGGGAGTCAAACGATCATACAATAAGGCACAACAGGACCACCAAGCTTATTTACGACAATTTACAGATTCCCCGTTGCTCTGTGGAAAATTTACTGAATAAATTCACCAACCTACAATTGAATGAAATTGCTCCGAAAGCGATGCTCAAAGAGCATTCTTTATGAACGAATTTTGTGAAAAATATTCTCTAAATGAAATATTAACCGCGAAATATATATACAGCATGATTTTCTACTCCTTAAATAGAAAACAACCATAAAGACTTTTTCACATGATTCTCTCAATTGATTCTAAACGATATGCTTTGGATACTCTTATAAACTATAAGTTTAAGTTGCAAACTTTGTGGGAAAATATTCAATACGAAATGAACAATATTTTCCTTACGTTTCTGAATTCTACTCAACATTTACGTCCACTTGATATAGAGCTGAAATTATTTCCTTATGATTTAAATCACTGGTTTCGAACCAGTTCCTGCAGCAATGAATTTTCGATTAAATCGTTAAGAATAATATTGTCACATATACGCTCCTACCGCTTGTTGCCTATGGAACTGATTTCGTTGCAGTAGTTGCGCTGTGCTCTTTCAGAAGATGGAGCTCAGATATAGGTAGTTGGGAGAGATGGATAGAAACACTCGGTGTAAAAAAGGCTCGGTTTATTAACTTCAGGTTGAGTATGGAAGGTTGTAAGTATTACCAAAATATTCGGGAATGCATATCTCGTAAGTCCCCTGAGATATTCCTCGCGAAAATGTTAACCACGAACAGCAGCGAGAGAGAGAGGGAGAGCTAGCCTGAAGGGCTGGTACAATTAGACTGACGGGCGGATAGATTACTTGATCTGGCTGAATATTTAGTTACGTAGTTTACTTTTTATTTGTAGTTAATTTAAACAGAACTTTGCCTTATGGCGTTACTAATTTTCACTGATTTTTAAGGCGTGCCTGATTAGAGTGGTTTTTCTCTTTCGGTAGTTCGCACTGATAGGTCTTTTTTAAACGTACCTGATTAGAGTGGCTTTTCCCTTTCGGTAGTTCGCACTGATAGGTCTTTTTTAAAGTGAGAGCTTTGATCTCTCAGAGGGGGTTTTCCCTTTCGGTAGTTCGCACTGGAGATCAAAGTCTGTCGGTATGGGCTACTGCACAGCTTTTTATACCAACCTTTGACCTCTAATTCGAGTATTGTTTTGAATTGTCAACAAGGTTAATCATAACAGTTTATACTTTAATTAACAACAATTTATAATTGCGATTCAAGGTTAAGTTCAAACTTTCCACTGTATGATTTTATATTAGTTGACACATGCCCTCCCTCCAGAAAACGACGGCCTCCGGAGTTTACTACCAGATATGCTATTCCCTTACTACATGCATACATTTTTACATTTTGCGCTCAACCTTATATTAACACTTTCTCACTGTCACAATCAGTCCGTACTGGTCCCTGCTCGAACCAGGACTTTCTGGCTGGTTGCATCAGTTTGACCATTCGCTTTACTTGTTGTCAACTTTGTGTCGTGGTTCAGTTTTGTCCACCTGGTACCAGACTGAAGGTGTTGTTCACTCTGTACACCGGTTGACATAGTGCGTTTTGCTTACATGTAACAAAAGAAAATTGTTTGTTTTAATGAGTAATTAACAGCTAATTAGTTTAACAATAAAAGTTATCCGAAAAATATGCGCCGTGAACTTTGTCGTAAGTTATATATTTATTGTGAACCCTAAGTATTTCCTTCTTTCAAAAATATTTTGTTTTTTGACCTGTATTGTGAGAGATTGGCGGCAACATTATTTTTATTAACACAATAGTTAGATTCAGACTACCCAGTATGCATGTCTATGTTTTTGCAAATAAATCTTTCTAAAAATGTTTATATTTTATTAGCTTTCTGTTGATTGGGTTATTTATACTAACTCTACATCATATCCCATTTTCTTACTTATCACTTATACCTATTGTAAAGCCCTCGTATATATAGATATTTATTTTTATATTCGCATCTTGCATATTGTCGTATTTTTTTCTGAATTTGCCAGCTGTATTGAAGAGATTATGATATATATTTATATTGCAGCAAAGCTAACATTTCTAAACTTATTTATAATGTGTTGTTACATACAATACCTATACGTATATACTTTATGTTGTTGATGTTGATGTTATATTCTCTGACCTCCTTTTGATCATGTTGACGTATTTGCTTTGCTTGTTTACTTCAATTATGGCTTCTGGCTTTTCATTCCAAGTGTGCATTCTTGTTTTGGTTTTTGTGGTTTTGTGTGGACGAAACTGGTTCTATTGCGTAAGTACCTATATCATTTGAATAATAGATCAATAGTAGAAATAGACTGCATGTTAGTGCAAAAAGAATATATTTATAATTATATTTCTTGTGCTTTGGGCAAGTACAGGTTTACTAAATATTGGCAGTGTTGACGCGAGCTAGTGAAATATTATGTAAATTACTGCAGATGATAGTATAGTGTTCCATATAACCATGATACTATGAGTTTTGCTTGTTGATTTATAATTATTTGATGGCGTTGCCTGATTTCTGAGGTTAGAGTTTGTAGCAATTTGTTATTTAAAAATAGGTTAAGGTGTGGTATTGGTTGATACAATGACATGGGATGAATATCTTTAGTGCTCCTGGAGTTGACGTGTTGCTCTGTATGAAAGTGGCCGCTGCCATACAGACTATTTCCATGCCTCTAATATTTTTCTATGTGCTTTATTTTCTACTCGAAGTATATACAATATCTATGTACTCTATTTTCCATTCTAATACCTATGTACTCTATTTTCTACTTTAAGTACATATAGTTTCCATTTGAAATGGGTCTAATATTTCTCTATATGCTCTATGCTACTTTCTTCTCACTTCTAAGTGTCTTATTATGATTTTCCCTAATATGTACGGTATTTATCATTGACACCTGGATTTGTAGATACTTTGTGCACTGTCATTATTTTTTCCCTAAAATGGCTAACAGTCTTCCTTCGAAGTCCTCGTCTTCTTTCTCGTCCATACCTTCAGTACTCTCAATTTTATTAGCGTTTTTCCCAAAATTGCTAATAGTCTTCTTTCGAATTCCTCGCCCTCTTTTTTGTTTATACTTTCATTATTCTCAATTTTATTACTGTTTTGTTGCCCCTTATCTTTCTCACGGTTTTCTTTTTCTACCTTTTGTATAACTAATTGTATATCCGTATCTTCCGTATCCTCTGTACTATCGTCCGCTGTGTCCTCTAAATCCTCTTCTTAGTTACCTACTTATAGTGTCTGGTGCCTTCTTAGTTTTTGGTTTCTTCGTATTTGCTTAGTTTTTGGTTTCATTACATTTACTTAGTTTCTGTTACCTTAGTACCTACCTTAGATAATAGCATTGTATAACTTTCCCTATATTTGGCGATATCCATCTTTATTACACTGGTTTAATATTTTCTTATATATTGTCTTTATGTTTATATATATTTTTTATGAAATTCTAATTTCATCTTTAAGTTCCTCGTATATTTTGCTTTCCAAGTATCTGACTTGTGATTTTCCCTATAAGGTATTTATCTGAGACAGTTGGGTTCAAAATTCTTTATACGTCCTGTATATACTCATTTTTTATTTTCGCCTTTATTTCCATATTACGTACTTCTTAAAAACTTCTTCTTTCTTTTACTTGTTTTTCTATTTGCTTGTCCCTCCGACTAAGTGTTATTTTCTCTATTATCTAAGGTATTTGTGATTGTTACGCGTGTTTAAAATTTTAACTTCACGCAACTTTTTTCACTAAGAATTGCTAGTAGTTCCTCTAACTGTTCACCCCTTTTTTTGTTCATAATGGCACTACTCTTAATTTTTTGTTGGTTATTCTCTTTCTTATATTTTGCCATTGCGTGTTTTGCCACTCGCATAATTAACTGATATTTATTTGCTTCATTTTCGTTATTGACTTCTCTATCTCCTTTCTAATTATTGCTTGGTGATGTGCTGGTCCATTGGTCCATTTTATGCATGTACTGATTTTTCTTACTCATATACATTGACGGGCGAATAGTAAAAAAAAGGTTGCCAGAAGGGCGTATAAATTATTTGGTGGATGAAAGTTTTAGGTTATGTCGTTTGCTTTTTATTTGTAGTTAATTTAAACAGAACTTTGCCTTATGGCGTTACTAATTTTCACTGATTCACTTTTAAGGCGTGCCTGATCAGAGTGGCTTTTCCCTTTCGGTAGTTCGCACTGATAGGTCTTTTTTAAACGTGCCTGATCAGAGTGGCTTTTCCCTTTCGATAGTTCGCACTGGAGATCAAAGTCTGCCGGTATGGGCTGCTGCACAGCTTTTTATACCAAACTTTGACCTCTAATTCGAGTACTGTTGTGAATTGTCAACAAGGTTAATCATAACAGTTTATACTTTAATTAACAACAATTTATAATTGTGATTCATGGTTAAGTTCAAACTTTCCACTGTATGATTTTATGTTAGTTGACAATATTCTGAAAAGAATTAAATATGTTTTTTTGCATTTCGAATCATTTCAAAAAATTTAAATCTTTAAGGAAGATAGAAAACCAATTATTTTCAAAATAATTCTAATCATTGCGATATTCGAATTACTTCCACCCTGAAAACGATTTAAATCGTTCCGATATTCGAACCATTTGGAAATATTCAAATGCCAAAGCTATTTTTCATCACATTATCTATCTAGTTCAAGAAACGGAGCCCAGTTGATTACCAATCCTTGAAGATATTGATTATAGATGATTATCATTCCACAAAAATTCACTCCCTTTTCTTGAAAACCGAATTTAGACAGATACTAGTGATCAAGTTTAAATCATGCATTAATTTAAGAGTATTGACAGTCTCAGCATATTATTTCGATTTGATAGAGGTCCTTCTGGACAGGTGGTGGTGGTGAAGGGTAAGGTAAAATTTAACAGCCTCCTCTAGTCATTGACGATACTTCTTAGGTCAATGGGAGGCCATGCCATCGACTTCTTCGGGGGATAGTAACAGGTGTCATTAAGTTGGGGGAGGGTGCCAAAAAGTTGGACCTAGGACCCCGCCTTCATTACTACTCATATAATTATTTGTGCCGCTGATCAGTCAACTTTCCTCCTTCTGAACCAGTTCGAAAGTCCGGGTCTTAGCATTCGCTGATGGATGAAAAGTTCCAGAGATGACGAGAAAATGAGCATCTGGGTAGGCCTCCAAATGGAGATATGCTGGAACATGTTGATGGATGTGCGTCGAACTATTGGCTTGCCTTAGGAAGATTGTTGCTAAAAACAGAAGGTTTTTTATTGGCAATTCAAGAACAGGTGGTTTTAAAAAGTAACGGCTTAAAATGTATCATCGGCCCTTAAAAGAGGCACCCCTAAAACTACCGTTAAGGCCAGTTAAGCCTTTCTAGCATGCTGATGATCAAGGTCTATTCAGCAGCCTCTGGCCATTGTTGAGGATCGATCGTTGGCCTATGGTGCAGATGACGATCGTAGGAGAGTGATAAAAAGAAATTAGATAAAGCTCACTTGTAAAAACAATATTCTCATTACAGGTAGAGGTCCTCCTGAACTGGTGGTAATGAAGGATAAGGTAAAATTCAACAGCGTCATCTGGTCATTGATGACGGTTCCTAGGCCAATGGGAGGTCATGCCATCGACTTCTTCGGGGGATGGTAACAGGTGTCATCAAGTTCCAGGAGGATGCCAAAAGGTTGGACCTAGGACCCCTTGTTCATTACTACTCATAGAATTATATGTGTCGTTGATGAGTCAGCTTCTCTCCTTCTGTGCTAGTACCGAAAGTCCCGGGTCTTAGCATTCGACGATGGACGAAAAGTTCTTGAGATGACGAGAAAAGGAGCTTCATGGGAGGCATTTAGAATGATAAAAAGAAATTAGGTAAAGCTCACTTGTAAAAACAATACTCTCATTACAGGTAGAGGTCTTTCTGGATAGGTGGTGGTGATGGTGGTGAAGGATAAGGTAAAATTTAACAGCGGCCTCTGGTCATTGACGATATTTCTTAGGCCAATGGGAGACCATGCCGTCGACTTCTTCGGGTTAGTTTGGGTTAGTTTGTGTTACTACGACACCTAACAGGTGTCATTTAGTTCGAGGAGGGTGCAAAAAAGTTGGCCTTAGGACCCCGCCTTCATTACTACTAATAAAATTATATGTGCCACTGATGAGTCCACTTCCCTCTGTTACATGTCTATTTAGCATGAAAACATGTAACAGATAGAGGTGAAATAAAGTCAGTTATTTCACCTTTAATCCTACATCTAATATGCTAGTCTGTCAAGCTAACTATAATACTACTTGCTCCTTTGGATCCTACATGATTGTCGTATGATCCGAGCCTTTTATCGAGCTGTTAGAGGGAAAAATTGGGAGCACGGTAGTCGTATTCGTGACTTGATTTCCTCAGTTTGATAGGATCGATCGGGCTTTATAAACCTTTTCACTGGCTTAGCCCATAGCCAATCAATAAATCGTACTATATTTTGGCCATCTCTATCGAGAAAACATTCAACATTATAACAATGCATTTCTAAACGTTCAATTAAACCCCTTACCATTGCGAATAATCGCTCTCTCGGTGATAATATAAATTAAAAACAGTTTCATGGATGTCAGAAACATTGGTTTTGAAATTTGTCGGTTATTTTCCAGGGCTTGTTGAATATTTAATAGGAAAAGTTAAAATGCAGTCAATCTTTACTTCTGGTATAACCTTCAAACGTCAGATGAAACAGCTGACTTGACAATAATTCATTATACAAAAGCAGGGGAAAATAATTGCTGGTTGCCCATTAAGGGATATAATAAATGAAAGGGATAATCTTGGAATATTGCCAGATGTACATGTTCTCTAGCGATCTTCGTGCGATTTTGATGTGTTCAAGCCAACAAGAAAGTACATAATTGATTGATATGCTACCATCAGCTTGATGTTAAACGACTGTCTTTCGTTTTAGCTTGATGTACGCAGGCAAGATATTTTAGTGGTTGTCTGTCTTCCCTAACTTTGACAACACCGGTCGAGTTGATTCGCAAGTGTTCCAACAAGGACACAGGCTCTGAGCTAAAGGCGCGTTTAGGTCTGATTTATCACGGATTCATGCGTTTAGCAGTTTTGATGTCAGGAGTTTAAAATGGCCGCCGGCCGGAGCGAAGTAGTTTCTGTTTGTTTGGTCATTGTCAATAATGGTTTTATCGTCGGGTTTCTTTGCCCTGCCAGCAATACATAATACCATGCAGCCTTAGGTATGTTTTATCACATATTGAAGATGTTATTAAATTTGGTGGTAACCAGCTTGTGGTATGTTACGTGGGTCGCAGGACAAAGTAAAGCTGACCTGTGGGTCGAATTTTTTCTGGCGCTTTAACTGAACTTGGCGTGCTAGGTGGACGATCTTGACTTGACCTCGTTCTCTTTCTTGGTAAACCCTCCAAAGAGTAGGTAGCGCGTAAGCATGATAAAAATTTAAGAGTTTTCTAATTCGCCCTAAGGGGGATAATACTTATTTCGGGCTAAAAAGTGGCATGGTTACTAGGTTGCTGTAGTAAATTATTTGACTGTGGATTGGTTGGATTTTGCCTGAAGTCAAGATTTATTTTGGTGACTGGCCACGTGCGGTGAATTCCGGAACAAAATACGCCGTTTTCTTCCTCAAGGGATACCTATAGGAAAGAGCCTTGCTCCCAATTCGTCATCACTATCGAAAACCCTACGTAGCTAGGGTTTTTAGCGGGAGCTATTTTTACCTGGAGTTTTTATATGGAGCAAGTTATTTTATCTGGCGCTATTTTTGGTTGGAGCAAGTTTTATTTGGAGCGAGATTAAGTAGCCAACCAAGTAGCTACCAGTCAATGCAGTTGGTTGTGTTGTATTGGTACCGACTGCAGCCATAGAGGTAGGGGCATTACCTCAAATGCCACTGAGAAGTTTATGGATCCCAAGGCGCAGCAGCAGCCTACGTGCAGAATCGGCGGAGACCAGTAAAGATAAGTTTAGGTTATATTTGTGATCTTTCGACATAATGTTATTGGCGTGTTATTAGTATTTTCCAGCGTCTTATTAGATTGCGTGTTTTATTACTTTCTGCTTCGTATTGATATAGGTGTCTTTGGAACTGTTTAGGTGTAAGCATTGCTTACTAATAACTAATGCTAAACTAAATAACTGTTGTATTTACTAGTGTGGATCGGTTTATGCTCATAGTTTTTTTTATATTATATTTCTCTATTCTTACAATTTAATATTTACCTTGGTAAATGAGAAACATTGTCGTTCTGATTGATTAACTGTCTGATTATAATAATTTTACACAACGGTATTTCATAAACTAAATCATTAAGGTTTATTTATGTACAACTGCGAGACGTGTACCATGGTAATCGCGCACAAAGCTTAGTAGCTACAATTATACTTAATTACTAGTATGATGAGACGATAGATGCCTTGTGTATATTGCGTTTATAATTAATTTTTTGAAATTGGTTTTTGATCTTTCGTAATCATTTGGTATATTATATTGTTCTTCCGTTATAGCTAAACGTGACTAATAATTGTTCGATCATTCTTTATCTATACCACATCCAATATAATTCAATTTAATTAAAATTACAGGCTGTATATATACACAACTGGTCTAGTTCTATATTTGTGAGCATATAGGCTATTACTTGGTTTCAATTAAGCTCTTTCATTTGTTTTTATATTTATATCATTTTGTTTATTGAAGGAAATATGACAACACGTTAATGTCAAACCTAACGAGCGCCAATCATTTTAAACCTGCACGAACTCGCCGTCTTTTATTTGCTCTAAAATACCTCAACCAAACAAGTGTAGCTGATAGTCGTTTGATTTTGAATCGCCGTGGTATAGTTGATAGTCATTTGATTTTGAATCGCCCTTAAGGATTCTTAAGATCGAGGATATTCTAGTTTGGGTTTGCGGATTTAGTTATTTTAAACTGGTGGCGCCCTGGTCAAAGTAAATAATTGACCCACTTCCATCCGACGAGCAAGTCGGAGCACATGTTGCGCTGGCCGAATCTTTAAGGGTAGGTACCATCTTATTTATTATATATTGCTAACACATTTAAAAGGGTCTTACGCGCAATACCTCCTTCCGTACCAGTCCGAAAGTCCCGGGTCTTAGCATTCGACGAAGGACGAAAAGTTCTAGAGATGACGAGAAAAGAGCTTCTTGTAGGAATCTTAATGGGGTTATGCTGGAACATGTTGACGTATGTGCGTCAAACTATTGGCTTGCCTTAGGAAGATTGTTCCTAAAAACGGAAGGTTTTTTATTGGCAATTCAAGAGCAGGTAGGTTTATGAAGAAACTACCTGAAATATATCATCGACCCTTAAAATTACCCCTAAGGCCAGTTAAGCCTTTCTAGCATTCTAATGGTCAATATCCATTCAGCAGCCCCTGGTCATTGTTGAGGATCGATCTTTGGCCGATGGTGCAGATGGTGATGGTAGGAGAATGATAAAAAGAATTAGGTAAAGCTAACTTGTAAAAACAATACTCTCATTACAGGTAGAGGTCCTTCTGGACAGGTGGTGGTAAAATTCAACACCCTCCTCCGGTCAGTGTCGATGGTTCTTAGGCCAATGGCATGTTATGCCATCGACTTCTTCGGGGCTGGTGTCATCAAGTTCGAGGAGGGTGCTAAAAAGTTTTACCTAGTACCCCGCCTTCACTACTACTTATAGAATTATAGGTGCAACTGATTATCAGCTACTCTCCTTTGCGAAATTTCTGGGTTCCAACATTCAACGATGGAAGAAAAGTTGCAGATAAAATAAGAAATTTTTAGTCAGAGATTGAGGTGTCGAAAGTTTTCAAATTTTTACATTTCTAGAAATAACGCAGACCATTTTGATTTATATCTCAATCACACTACCAAAAGAACAAATTAACTAAAACTAAATACTCCTAGAACAAAGAAATCAAAACTAGGACTTTTCCTAGTTTGCGTGAAGTCTAAAATTGAATTCTAAAAATGTCATGCAAAGTGTAGGGCTTATTTATCATTTCGAGAGAGCGGTATATGATTCACTTGTTTTATTTTGCGTGATATAGTTTCTTGCCTGCCAGAAGGCAGTAAATATAAGGTGTAAGTTACAAATTGTTTCCATAATCGAATGGAGAAATGGAATTTATGGGCGAGTGCTTTCGAAATTCGATTAAACTAAACATTGAATATTTAACACAGATACAATCAGATTAGTTTATGCAAGAAACCTTGCTTTGCTATGGCTGGGTTCAGTAAGTTAGGAGAAACAATTTAACGATACCTGGATGGAAGGAAGTATACGGTCAGACAATGACAGAATACTTGATTGCCAATTAAAGTTTGATTTCAACTATGGTCCTACTGTTAAAAAAGGTATTCACCCTTTTTGGCATTTATTTTTCATTCACCGTTCTGTCAAAAAGTGTCGTTGAGACTTCAATATAAAGGCGCGCCTAAGGATGGTATCATTAGATGCGTCACGTTACACGGTATAATACTATTTCTCTAGTTAATAGCATTTACAATCTTGTTTCGTAGTAGTAATTTGACTAGCAATTTCGACAATATCTTTCTGCTTTAGTGTCTTTCGGAATGGGTGAAAGGGGTCACACATGCGTTTGCCTTTAATCAAATGAAATATTTAGTATTAAGTTCAGGAGCTCGAAATTTAATCTTGTTTCGAGAACACGCTTATCAGCAATGGTAACTTTGCCTGTTGGTTTTCACGATTCCTTTATTTTATAAAATGAATACCTAGTATAAGTATAGCGGATTCTAATTCCAATGTGTCCTATATCTATTTTTTGCTGCAATTCAACTCTGTTGATTAAATTTCTGGGCAGTTTTCCGTTACTCTTTTACGGTCATAGTAGCTTTATAGATCGTTTCTAAATGTTCATTTAGTAATTCAAATAGTTTTCCATTAAATTTTCTTGAGTTTTTCACTTTTCAAGTGTCAAAAGACCGATAAATACATCCACGTAAGCAAATATTTGCGATAAGTCGTTTTATGAGGGTTTTTGTTATTTGTGCATATATCACCATAAAATTCCATATTAATCTGGTTTAGGTGATTTTCTTCAACGTAGCATTAACTATTTTTTAAATTAATTTGTTTTTAACTGGCATTTTGGTGTTAATATCGGTCGACCAGACAGTGATGTGTGTTCTGAACTATAATGTTATCGATCCATGATTCATAAATATTTGTTTTTGGAACTGCTTGTTGTAGATTAATATTAAAGATTATAGGTACGGTATAGAGTATGCCTACTGATGTCGTAGTACAGCGAAGTGGAATGGGAAAGAATAAAAATCGATAGAAAGTTGAGTGGTCTTGATCCCGGATGTCGTCATAGCTATGAGAATAGGTTGTCCGGTAACTTCGCTTAAGATTTTAGCTTCTATGATTCCTTTATTTTATAAAATATATACCTAGTATAGGTGTAGTGGATTCTAATTCCAATGAGCTCTATATGTATATCTTGGGGCCACTGAGTTTTGTTGATTAAATTTCTAGACGGTTTTCTCTTACTCTTCTTCGTTATAGTACTTTTAAAAGGTTTCTCATTGTTCATTTAGTAACTGAAACATTTCTCAATTTAGTTTTCTTGAATGTTTCACTTTCCAAGTGTCCAAAAAGCGATAAAAACTACTATGTAAATACATTTGCGATAAGTCGATTTAGGATGCCACGACACAGTGAAAGTTATTTGTGCACATACATCATCATAAAATTCCATATTATTCTGGTTTTAGTTGATTTCCTTGAATATAACAATAATTAATTTCTAAATTAATTCATTTTTAATTGACATTTCAGTAACCTTATCAACTGACATCCTGATTTGACGATTTACTCCACGCCTATTGTAGTGACCAGACAGTGATGCGTGTTCCAAACTATAATGGTATCGATCCAGGATTTATATGTGTTTGTTTTTGGGACTGCTTGTTATAGATTACTATTATGATGTACTAAAATGCATAAGCTACTAAATAAATATCACCCTGTCCTAAGTTTGAACTTCAACTTGGAAATTGTAATATAAACATTAGAGGCAAACTATAAACAACGCCAGCAATCAACCAAAACCATCTCCTAGGTTAGCCACATGGCTGCCTTCAGGTTTTATCCGCATCTAGGTTAACCACATGGCTGTTTCAGGTTCTTCTCCTTTAGTCCTGACCCAAACCTAGTACTTGGTTAGCCACATGGCTGCTGAGTCTAGGGGTTTCATAACCGCAGTAGTAAAAGTCAAATCGATGATAAAGTTGTCAAAGTTCTGACAAAGATAAGTTTCTAAGTAGAGTCTGTTAAATCGTCTCCTGAATGCAGAACTATACTATGTCCAAAAAGTAAATTTTTCAGGAGGCGATTTTTTTTATTTTGGGCCCATACTATTTAAGTATTTTATAGTATGAAACCGAATTTGAGCTAAAAAATTAACCAGTAATTAGTTGTTTTATGTATAAGAAGTATGAACTAAGTAATTGTTGAAAATATGGACATACAATAGTTATGCAACTCCAAACTAAAGTCCATTCAAGGCTATTGCGCTGTTACGTCAGAATTTCTGACGTCAAAATAAAAGATCCGTACGTCTTAGATAGACTCGTACGTTATTGTTTACACTAGCCAAAAGATGTCTCTGTACCGGTTTTCTATTCCGGAGCACGTTCCGTTTTTATCAATTTTACATACTTATGACAATATTAGCCGCGATCGTTTTTGTCATCTTTTTCCTCGACTTGCTCTGAAAATTTGACAGTCACGAGTTCTGTGTATTTAAAAGGAAAACCCAAGTCACGTCCCTGTCAAAATGTTGGAGCAAATCGAGGAAAAAGATGACAAAAACGAACGCGGCTATTGTTTTAAACGTCTGGGCATCTGAATAATACTTTTGACAGTTCGTTTAATTTAAAATAATAATATGCTTTTTATCGTCTAAAATCCGTTTAAAATCGATTTTAAATGGCAAGATTGTATATAATACCGCCCTGGCGGTAGAATTGGTTTGGGCATTTCCGTCTCATTTGCCGAGATTTGTCCTCATATCGCCGCGTAAGATGTTTACACATCAAAAATACATTTTTTCTAGAGATATCATTTTTTAGTATTATCAAATAAATAGAAAACAAATATTACTTACAGCATCTTTTTCACGTGTGAAATAATGCACTAATTTTAAAATTAAAGCTTGCTCTTTCTCACTGAACCGGTGGGGCATCTCAAAACGATTTTTATTAGCAATTATTAGCGTAAAACACAAACCAACTACCAACGAATCAATAACTGAATTAAATCTGTTATTTTCGTTATGATATTTTGACATTGACGCAAATCGATGTCAAAGATTCCAATTTGACGGACCAATTTAGTACATACGTTCATTGCATAAAGAAAGATGGAATGATATGACGTAACAGCGCAATAGACTTGAACGGACTTTATTGTAAGTCCATAACAGTGGACTTGCAATATTGAGTGAAATGGACTTGAAATAGTTCTGATCTCTCGTAAGTTTAAGAAAATAATCAAACGAAATGTTGTGTACATTTGAGTTTTATTTAAAGTGTTTAACAATGTAAAAAACACACACTAGAAACATGCACAAAGTAATTTTAATTATCATTCGCACTGTCAGTATGAACCCGAGAATTTTATGTCGTAAAATTTTATGTAGACATCATTAGTTTGTAGCATACACGAACCCCATTGGGTTAGTTTATGGTTTGTAGTATGATACACTGACATTACATTTGGGCACAGGGAGAACCTGTTGCATATCAAAAACAGCAGAAAATAGTAGAGGGTTGTTTCGTGCAGAGTTCTTGTCATTATTTTTAATTTGACGCTATATTTCTTTATTTTTCAAATGTTTGTAATTTTCTTCCATTTCTATATTTTTTTCAGCCGGCATATTTTCAAAATTGTGGCACGTATCGTACAGGTCTTTTTTAGGTATAAAAAAAAACAGATGAAGTTCAGTATTGAAGACGATAGATACTTTCCGCACTTATTTTTATTATATTGTTGTCTTGGCAATATGTTTGAAATATTAAAGGTTGCTGGCAAATATTTTCGTCGAGTAAAATTTCTAGAATAGTGACTTTCCATTGTATCGAAAGCGTTAATGCGAGTTCTAACAGAGTTCTTGACCGATTCGTCTAGAAAAGAATTCTTACATGCCTTACCTTTTCTGTCTTCTGCAATCGTGCCTAAGCTATCCAATTTTGAAACGACCGTTACTACCATTCCACTTATGCTAAAAGTATTGAGAATTTGTTTTTGCAACCCATTATTATTTTGCCCTCGCTTGATAAGAAATACGTGAAAGTACTTTTCCTTCGGCCGTGGACCTCTTTATCTCCTTCTAATTTGGAACGTTTTTGAGACCTTTTTTCTCTTCAAGACAAGCGAACTTTGAAATAAAGTCGCGTTGCCAATTTATGTCGCTCAATGACCAAAAGCTTAAAAATATTAATTTCCTTTCTTCCTCTGAAACTTTTTCGATGCATTTATTTCTGTAGTTTTCACATGGAGGTTTCAATTTTCTTTCTGCCTGAATGTTACTTTTCCAGGTCATATATTCATTTCCACTGTTCCTAGAACTTTTAATATAGTTTATTTTCCAATTTTGAGCACATCATTTTCTTTTTCTGGTCTTCTTCCCTTCTTCTTTTACGTCTTCATTTTCATTATTACTACTTTCGGTTTGTTGTAAGTTGTTATTGCCTTGATTATTTAGAACCAAATCTGAGTCGTCGCTTTCATGGTCCATTGCAGATGGATCGGGTTCTGACGATGACGATAGAAAAAAGTCATCAGTTGTATCTACGTTGTTTAAAGTAGCTAAAGTCGTTCGCTTTTGTTGGTTATTAAGGCGTTTGTTCTTGTTTTTGTTGGTACCAAAGAGCTCACTTAGGTTTGATTGTAATATTTTAAAACTAGAATCAAAGTGCGTGCTAGTAATTGTAGTTGAAGTTTCGTTTGTCACTAATTCTTGTGGAGGGTGGAGAAGAAACATTAGTCGTTTATCGTAGGTTTCGTTATTAGTAGCTTCTAATTTTGTATTTTTGGTAACTCGGGTACGATATGCTTCGTATACCTGAATCGAAATAATTTCTTGTAAAAGAAAGTAGGAAGGCTGTAGATTTTTAGTAGATAATATTTGCATTTTTTCGGCGCAAATCTGCATAAAAAATATAAAAATTTTTCATACATGTTTAGTTCAGTGTGCTTTTTCCGAATTTGCAATAAAAAAAATTGGTAAACGAGCCTATTAGAAACGAGTGACAATGACCTACATATTTATTTGTTATTACTAGTTCGAGTCAAAACTCGACGTCAAGGAATACATATTATTTATTTGTGTATTTATTGCCTTCTGTCCTAATGTGTCCAATGTGTTTCCTCTAGTCGTGCTCTTTGTTAGAACTATCTGATCTTTCTGCGCCTTAAAGCATTATATAATTAGATTTTAATTTGCTTTATTTAATTAAATATACATACCTTGTGAAATATTTGCAGTATTTTGTAATATCCTTATAATTTTTTGGCTTCTGCTGCTGCCATGATGCCAGATTTAAAATAATTCTTATACAGCAGACGAAGTGTATGTCCACTATTTACTAATTCAAGTCCGTGTTAGCCAAATCAGAACTATGATATGTCCACGTTATTTTTCGGACATACAATACCCAGCTAACACGTAATAGTTCTGCATTCAACTGAAGCGCGATCAATTATTACACGGTATTTTACTGAATTAGAGTGGAGGGAGAACTGAGCGCTGAGACTTATAATACTTCTGCATCCAACGAAGCGCGTTATTAACTATCATATTCCATCATAAACCGATTTTTGATAAATATGGACTTACACTAGTTCTGCATTCAGGCGACGAAATAGTTAAAAAGTTTAATGAAATATTCAAGTGCTCTTTCATCTTAAATAAAACTTAAAACTCTTAAGGAAAACTATATTTTTAATGCAGTGAACAAAGACCTATAACAAATTAAAAAAACATATCTTAAATCCAGAAAGCATGCACGCCTTAGTAATCGGGTATAATAGAATCTTATCACGTCTCTGAATAGACATTACTAATGTCATTTATCATTAACTCTTCTCTGAATAGACGCCATCATTCTTTTTAATCACGACAACCACCATAAAAACGTGCCGTAATTTACGTCAAAGAAACAATGATCTATGTCAAAAAACAATTAAATTATAAGTAAAAAAGTCAAATCACGCACCTCTAATCTTTCGCGCAGTGTCAGTTAAACGTAACAATTGGTGAATATAAAAGTCTCTGTCGATATAGCCACTACAACTAATATAATTTAAAAGTTTCAATATATAAATTCAAATCGCGCATTAATTTAATTAAATCATCGCAGAATACAAGTCGACACCTAGCGGCAGATGCTAGAGGCAGCAAGTTCATTGAATCCAAGTACCGCCGCCGCCGTCCGTTGAGGAAGGTCAGCATCAGAACCACATGGTCGCGCTGCAGATCGTACAATCGATGACAGGTCCGTATATGCAAGGAAAAAGATACAAAAATAAATTAGCAGCTAATTCATAAGATGATTAAAGTAAACATCAGAAATCAGTGAGATATTAAAATGATACAATACAACAGATATGTATAGGATAAAATAAAGGCAGCAGGAAGCAGGAGAAACTAGTGGATAAGGAAAATAAAATTATATATGAAACAAGTACTCAAGTAAATTAAGAAAGTAAGAAGAAACTAAAGCAAACACAAAAATTAGGTGGGATGAAAGCCTCAATGTAATTAATTGTAATATAAAACCCAAGGGCGCTTAGAAAATTATATATACAAGGCCTTAGGAGGTAAAAATATAAATAAGGAAAATATTAAGTTGTATATAGTGAAAGTGAAAGCAACTCAACATAAATAAGCATAATATAGACCCAAGTGTTAATAAGACAAGTATAACATAAATAAATACACTTAGGAGGTTAAAAACACTTAGGAAGTTAAGGAACTTTATATATAAAAATAGACAATACACATAGAATAGTACATAGAAGGAGTTATGAAGACAAACGAAACTAGAATAAGTCGTGTTAAGCGGTAAAGTATAGGAGGGTGAATATTATAGAGAAAACTAGTACACTATGTATGCAAAATAAACAGTATAAGCAAGAAGTCTTTATGTAACTGAGCATATGGACTGAAATAGCTGACTGCCATTAAGGAAGTCTAAGCAAAAATTTTGGTGCCGTATGCATTCATACATTCCGTACATGTATACGGCACCTAGCACTATCCCATTGGTTGGATTTCAAATTTCAACCAATCAAACTTCGAGTGCTATATGCGTGTACGGAATGTAAATCGGTGCCATATGCACTTACGGAATGTAATAACAGTTTATTGAGGAGCATGTATTTGCGGCCCAGTAGATCATTTTTAGCAAGCCTGGTAGCGGCACTGGTAGATGCTGTCCCTCTGATACGATGCTTCGGTTTGCCTCCGAGTTCGATTCCCGTCAGTGGCAAGCGTTTTTCATTTTATTTAAGGTTATGTTTGTTTCATTTTTTAAATTTGGGGTAGTTTGGGTTAGTTTTGTTTGGGTTAGTTTGGGTTAGTTTTGTTTGATTGCACCCAGGAGCGAGCGAAGCGAGCGAAGGGTCATGAGTGAAGTTAACAGTACTAACTACAAACCGCTGTTTAAAGACGCTTGTCTTTAAAAGACACCTCTCATCCTTTCCGAACTTCATACATACTCTTTGAAGCTATTGGAAAATACTTATACTGCAAAAGTATTTATTACATTCCGTACCTGAATATGGCACCGAATTACATTCCGTACACGATTATCGCACCCGCGCGTTGATTGGGCAGAAGTTCAAATTTTGAATGGTTTGACCAATAACAACACCGAGGTGCCGTATACATGTACGGAATGTATAAATGCGTACCGTAGAGGCTCAAAGAGGGCATAGTTCCCAGGTGAAATGTTATATAAGCAAGAAGTGTTTATGTAATTGAGCATATGGACTGAAATAGCTGACTGTCATTAAGGAAGTCTAAGCAAAAATTTTGGTACCGTAGAGGCTCAAAGAGAGCATAGTTCCCAGGTGAAATGTTATACAGCCAAGAAGTGTTTATGTAATTATTGAGCATATGGACTGAAATAGCTGACTGCCATGAATATTTTTTCTTAGACTTCCAAGAAAAAATATTGGTGCCATTGAGGTTCAAAAAGGGCATAGTTCCCAGGTGAAATGTTATATAAGCAAGAGGTGTTTATATAAAGCATGAAGAAAAAAGAAGGAGCATACATAGGTTGAAATAATTAAGGAAATATATAGGCAAAAGTTGTTTATGTAAAGTGAGAAGAAATAAAGTAGAAGATGGTTATGGGATAAGGAGAAGCATACATAGATAAGGACATAATGAAATAGCTAGTCACGTAATCATAAGCATAGATATGCATAGAATAAAGTGTTTACATAAAGTATGAAAAAAGAGTTGCATACATAAGGTGAAATAATTGGAGAAATATATAAGGGAGAGTTGCTGAGAAGCATACATAAGTTGAAACAGTTGAGGAAATATATAAAGATGTATATATAATATGAGTTTAAAAATAAAAACGCCATAGAAACATGAGTGGTCTTGATCTTGCGTATCGTCATAGCTCGTGGTAGCAGGTTGTCCAATAACTTCGCTTAGGATTTTGGTTTTTACGATGCCTTTATTTTATAAAATACATACCTAGTGCAAGTGTAATGGATTTTAATTCCTATTTTTCCGTTTTTATGTATTTTTTGGGAAAATTGAACTTCGTTGATTAAATTTCTAACCGGTTTGTCCTTACTCTTGTTGCGCGTAAAACCTTTTTAAATGTGTTAGCAATATATAATGAATAAGATGATACCTACCCTTAAGGATGCGGCCAGCGCAACATGTGTGCTCCGACTTGCTCGTCGGCGTGGGAGTAGGTCAATTACTTACTCTTGACCAGGGCGCCACCAGTTTGAAATATCCAAATCCGCAGACCCAAACAGGAAGATCCTCGGTCTTAAGAATCCATAAGGGCGATCCAAATCGACGATTATCCGCTACACAAGGGCGATTTAAAGTCTAGACGACTACTAATTACACTTGCTTGGTTGAGGTATTCCAGAGCAAATAAAAGACGGTCACGTTCGTGTAGGTTTAAATTTATTGGCGTTCGTTAGGTTAGACGATAACGTGTTGTCATATTTCTTTCAATAAACAAAATGATATGAATTTATAACAAAAGGTAAACGATCTTAATTTGAAAGCAATTAATAACCTATATGCTCATAAATATATCGACAGTAATTTGAATTAAAATTGCGTTATGGTAGAAGTGAATTAGATGAGGAATGATCGAACACGTATTAGACACGCTTTAGCTATAACGGAAGTAACAATATAACACCAAATGATAACGAAAGATCAAACCAAGTTCAGCAAATTAAAATCCGTCTAATAGTAGCTACTAAACTTTGGGCGCGTTTACCATGGTAGACGACTCGCAGTTGTACATAAATAAACCTTTCTGATTTAGATCATTAAATACCGTTATGTAAAATTATTATAACTGTACAGTCACTAAATCAGAACAATAATGTTAATCATTTAACACAATATACTTAAATCAAATTGTAAGATTAAAGAAATATAATAAATAAAAAACTATGAGCATTAATATAGATCCCCACTAGTAGATTCAGCAGTTAATTAGATTCGCATAGGTAAGCTGTGCTTACACCGAAACAGTACTGAGTATGGTTATATCAGTACCACGCAGAAAACTAAAACACGCGATATGATACAACGCTGGAAAACTCTAAAACTCGCGATCCAATATACGCTGAAAAATGTCAATAACACGCTTAAAATACACGCGTGACAATATCAGTGACACGCCACTAACATTATGCCGAAAAGATCACAAATATAACCTAAACTTATCTTTACTGGTCTTCGCCGATATCACCTACGGCCTTCTGCACGGGGACTACAGCTATGCACCTTGGGACCATAAACTCACAGTGGCATTTGAGGTAATCCCCATACCTCTATGGTTACAGTTGGTACCAATGAAACACAACCAACTGTATTGATTGGCAACTACTTGGCTATCTACTCAAATTCTCTCCAAGCGAAGCTGTTCCAAATAAAAATAGCTTGCTCCGTATACGCATCTCCAAGCACAACAGCTCCAGCCAAAAATAATAGTTCCCAAGGAAACTGGCTTTCGGTAAAACTGGCTCCCAAAAAAAACCCTGAAAGAGAACAAGCGCTAAGTATGCATTCTCTTACTGCAATTTCAGGCAGCTCCTCTTTCAGAACACTTTCCGCTCAAAGAATATTTAAAAATAATAATGAGAGTTTTTAAAAATAATAATGAGAGTCGTCTTGCCAAAATGCGAAGGTCATAATATAACCAATATCATATCACCCTACAGGTGAAAGACATAAAATACTAAGAAAACTGACCAATAATATAACCACTGTTTGCTCTTTTAAGAGTTCAGACCCCACGCAAGAACAAAGCTTGTCCATTTATGTCATTAATATTAAATCTAAATTTACTAATGCTTACGTACGACTTTACAAGTTCTTATGAGCAAAATTTAAAGTGGAATAGAAATGTATCAAAGATTATATACAATTTTATACATCATTATACCCTATTATACAATACGGGTGCCCATTCTTATGGGCACTTTAAGAATTTTAAAGAATCTGCTATAAGTGCTCGACTGCAATATCATACCGAAGTCGGTATCAGAAACTATTATTCAATACGCTTATTTTTCCCAGCATATTACTTCTTGTAAAAATAATGAGTATAATTAATCACGCTATGCCTGTTCTAGGCCTAAATTATATTTTGTTTTACGATATTGCATGATATAGGTGCATGAATTAATAAATTTTCGAAAGTAACACTCTCTATATAGCAGTATTGTGCAGTATTTCAATTCTCCCTGAGACCCGTTAGAAAACTATAATGAAATAACTTATACTCTGATAAAATAAATCCCCCCTGTACAGAAAATAAATGAGAATGTACAAAATGTAATATGTATATTAATTTACCTAACTACGTAGGGTTTTTCGATGGAAATGACGAAATGGAAGCAACAACGCTCTCTTCTACAGGCATTCCTCGAGGAAGGAAACGGCGTACTTTGTTCCAGAATACACTGCACGTGGCAAGTTACTAACCAATTATCTTGACTCTCAGGCAAAAACCAACCAATCCATAGTCAAGCCATAAACTACAGCAACCTAGCAACTATGCCACTTTATACCCGAAATAAGTATAATCCCCGTGTAGGGTGAATTACAAATTCTTAAACTTTTATCAGGCGGACGCACTACCTCCTTTGAGGGTTTTCTGCAGAAAGAGAACGAAATCAAGCCAAAAACGACTAAATAGATAGTGAAATTAAATGTTAAAAAGCTAGAAAAAACCTACACCAGCCGATTGTCGCCAAATTTACTAGCATCTGCAATATGCAATGAAACGTATCTAAGGCTGTATGATATTATGCATTGCTGGTGGGACAAAGAAATCTAACGATAAATTCATCATTGACAATGACCAAACAACCAGAAACCAATTCATTCCGAATGGCGGCCATTTTAAACTCCTGACATCAAATCTGTTCAACGCAAAAATATCAATCGAACCTAAACGTACCTTTAGCTTCAGCCGGTTTTTCTTACTGAAAATGTTTGCGACCAAATTCGAGCGACGTTGCCAAGTTAGGGAACACAACCATTTTTTAACACATCTTGACTGCGTATTTTTAAGGCGAAAGCGAAAAACAGTCCTTTAACAACAAAACAAGGGCAGCACAATAATTAATTATGTATTTTCCTGTTGGCTTGAATTGTAACCTCGTCAAAATCACAGGGCAACCGCTTAGCGAATTACACATCTGACAACGTTCCAAGACTAACCTTTTCATTAAACGTTCCGAGGTGCATTATATTACACTCGCCCGTAGGCAACCAACAAATCTTTTAAGGTATATTACCGCCGAAAAAGGAAATTATTTGCAAGGTAAGTGATTTAATTGAAGGGCACTGGTATATACTTAAATATTTTCTTGATAGCGATGTAGAATTCGATACGATCTAGTGACTGAAATTACATATATAACTAGCTTGTTTCAGTTTATTCCTATAACAGCTCGATAAAGGCACTGGTCGTTCAACAATTATGCAAGATTAAGGGTGGAATCACTGAGTTTATTTGACCTCTATATGTTACATATTTTCCATGTTAAATTGTCATTGACACTCGTCTTTAATTATAGTACTTTTTAGAACGTTTCTCATTGTTCATTTGGTAATTGAAATATGTGTCTATATAGTTACCTAGTTGTTTTTGGAAATCGATGCTGCCTCCTTTACAAATAGGTACCCTGACTGAATCCAGTGAACAACATGAATCACCTTACCCCAGCTCCGCTGAAGAAGAGGTCCTAATAGTAAAGAGATGCCTACACACTGAATGATACTACCAATCACTACGCACTCAACAACCTCCAATGAGTCCCCGCCTACTGCTGCCTTGTCTGCAGTCATCTAATCGCATCGCCGTCACATGAGCAACTTGACATTGTATTCGAGGCATTTCACTGGAAGCAGAAGCCCAGGACTGGGCTGATATATTCCAAGTAACCTGATCAACTTTTGCTGATTTTCGCTGCGACTACAGAGTTTTTCGGTCCGAAGATGAAAGCAACCATGTAAACATTTTTAGATAAGCCGTGTTAGGAGAATTAATCTGCTGTAATAATTGCCACTTCATAGTGGAACGTATTTGTGCCCATAAACCATCATAAAATTTCGTATTAGTCTGGTTTCAGTTGATGTAGCATTATTTTTTTAAATTAATTTATTTGTAACTGAAATTTGAATTGACATCGTCATTTGAGACTATGCTTTACACCTGGCGTGGAAAGCGCATTTTGGCGATATTACCTGTCGACCAGCTCTAGTGATGTTTGTTCCGAACTATGATGTTATAGATCCAGGATTTATCATTATTTGTTTTTAGGACAAATATTAAAGATTACAGGTATCTCTAAATCAAATCATTTATTGGTGTACAGTATCATATGGATTTACACAAGTCAGAATATAGTAAAATGTTTTAGGTTATACAATTATACACATTAAAAAGTAAATAAGGTAAAAACTTATAACTAGATATATGCTAAACATGTAACATTCATAAAATTATTAAAATTTGGCATACTATAAGCACTCATACACACAACATAATCTTAAAAAGTACACTGTAAAAATTCAGTAATATTATAAAATGTCTTGTCAATTGAAATGTCTTTAATTTTGTTTCTAAATTTTATACCATCCAGTGATCTTACACTGTCAGGCAAAACGTTAAAAAATTTAAACCCCCAGTACCCTGGTCCGTTTTGACACCTTCTCAGCCTCCAATAAGGTGGAACGAGATTATTTTTGATCCTCGTGTCATGCTGAAAAGCATGAGCAGTAGAATATTCAATATTTTTCTTAATATAATTAAGGCACTCAAAAATGAAGAGAGATGGCAGCGTGAGAATTCTCAAGTCCCTGAAGGTCTTCCCACAATCATCATGGTACTTCAAGCCCGCCACTATTCTAATGGCCCTTCTCTGCAAACCAAACACTCGTAGGGCTCCAGTGGCATGGCCCCAGACCAGGACACCATAAGAAAGATGAGATGAAAGTTTAAAAAGTACGCAGTTCTTAATATAGTCCTCGACACTTTATTACTTAAGTGACGCAGCTAATAGACACCTGTTCAAAGCCTACGAGCCAGAATCTCAGTATGGCGGTGCCACTGCAGCCTCCGGTCCAACTACACCCCAAGGAAACCAAAAGCATCTACATCGGTCTCCTGTAACTCAATATTACGCAGGGTAAAGGCCATTTTGTTTGTTTTGTTAGCATTTAGAAGGAGTCGATTTGATTCAAACCATTCACCTACCGCATTCTGCACCATCTCCGAGCGCCCCAGGGACTCCCGAAGTGAACTGGCGCCGGCTGAAAATGTCATGGGCGAAGAGAACAAATTTGGAATTCTGCCTAATTGAAGGTACGTTATTGATATAAATGAGAAAGAAAGGTGGCACCAGGGCTGAGCCCTGAGACACGCCAATAGTGATTGCTCCCCTCTCCGACTCCACCTCACCAGCTCTTACGGACTGAGATCTATTACTCAGATACGATCGAATGAGTCCATGCAGTACTTAGCAAGCTTCCCCAGGAGAATCCAATAGTCTACACAATCGAATGCTTTGCCACGATCGCAAGTGACCACCGTGTTATACTCCAGATCATTACAGCTGTCCAAAATATCCGAAACAAGACCCTCTATTGCTTGTGCTCTCACCCTTTCGAAATCCCCATTGTGAATTACTAAAAAGTCCTTGTCTCTCAAAGTATGACGCAAACTGAACAGCTATGCATTTTTCGAACATTTTTGAAATGATAGGAAGAAGTGAAATCGGTCGGTAATTCTTTGGCAGGTGAGTATTGCCCTTCTTGTATATTGGGACCACAATGGCATGCTTTAAAATACTCTCGCCAATGCACAAATTTATTAGTTTTGTGAGAGGAGCTATACTTATGTGTTTTACACTTTTAATCAATTGAACGCTCATGCCAAATTCATCCCTGCCCCTTTTATTATTCAGGCCATCAATAATGTCCCAGACAGTGTTAAAACCAACTTTACTGAATAAAAATTCTTGAGAACCAGGTAATCTAACGGATCCCTGTTTGAAGGAGGTATATTTTTTATGAGATTATGGGCTATATTTGTGAAAAAAGTGTTAAAGTAATTTTTTGAGATGTTAGTATTAGGATTGTATTTTTTAGTATTATTAGACTTATTACAGTTAATTATTTCCCACATAGCTTTTACTGGGTTGTCTGCAGCAGACCTAAGCAAGTTATCATTGGCAGTGATTTTCGCATTACGTATTGCCAGTTTGTATGATACTTTAAACTGTTTCTTTGAATCCATTATTACTGCTATATTGTAGTGTTAAATCCCTCAATAAATACAGACGCTTGCGCATTTCTCTTAATTCGTATGTGAATGTAGTGTTATTTGATTGATCAGAGCGTACCCTGTAAGTTCTTTCAGGGAAAGATTCCAAATACGCACTCTCCAACACTCTCACAAATATGCCAAACCTTTCATCAACTCTCGACACAAAGGGCCAGGTCTGTTGAGAAACCTTGTCAAAAAAGAGAAGTTGACCCTTCTGCGTTACAGGTCTATATAGACTATTGCTTACTTGAAATCCCTCAGTCACATCATCAAATGCACACGCTACTGCCTTGCTTGATGATCCGAAATACAGACGTCCACTACTGTAGCCGAGCAATAATCAAGATCATTGCTCACGAAAATATTGTCTATGCAGGCATCTCCTCGCGTGGCCTCAGATATAGTTTGCCTCATATTGAAGCTACCGAGAACATCACACAGCCTAGTCGCCTCAGTGTCTGAAGTATTAAAATGGACATTAAAATCACAATCTGAAATGAAAAACTTTTCCTTTTTTAGATTACCAAATATACACTCTACAGTATATGAGAAGGTGTCAAAGTCACCCGAGGGAGGACGATACATTGCTAAAATATATACATTAAGATCATTAATATAAATACATGAACATTCAGTGCATTTTTCGATGTTAAAGTCAACAGTAACATTACTAAAAGGTAGATCAAATTCATTATTCAAAAATATTGCTGAACCGCCACAGGAATGGTGAGATCTACGAAAGTGTGCTGCTAGCCTATAACCTTGCAGTGATGCATACCACATCTTCATTTCTATCAACAAGAAAGGCATCTAGTTCATTGTCTTATTTCTGAGAGACCTTACATTAATATGTAAGACATTTAATGTTCTTTTTTCTGATATGTCTTCACCCCTTGTGGGATCTGCACATTCTGAAAATGATTAACCAGAATCCCTTCTGGCCATAGAGAAGGGTCCATGATCTTCTCCTTATATTGTAAGTTTAAATGAGCTCCGGTATTTGTCCCCTTTTGTATTCATTTTGTCACACACACAATATTCATTCAAGTTGTTACTTTTTAGAAAGTCCATAATTGCTTCACCCCTGCAAACTCTGGTGCGAGGCCAGTAATGAATAAGGTAGATATCCTTTGAGCAATTTTTAGACTCTGGTGAGCAATACTAGTCCCTTTAAGAGGTTCGGGTCGATATTTTCGAAGTCTTTCTGTCGCTACGTTTATTTTTTTACCTGAGTCCAGCCATTTTCTAGGTTATTGTCTGGATAAGATTTGCCGCTCTGTCAGCTGTCAAGTTGTTTGGCACTAGCAGATTGGCGTTATCTACCACATAATTGTTGTCTACTTCAGTCATCTGAACTACCTCTGTATTCGACGATTCGATGTTCTCGTCCAGTGGATTTGGCTGGTTTAGGATTTCGGTGTTTCTTGCGTATTTTTGTCAATTATTGTTTCATGGCCATCTTGCTGCGATGTTGCCACATTTTGTTGGGTTTGGGATTTTGGAATTTCCCGCTTTTTTGACTTACTGTCAACTTTTTTGTCTACTTTCTTTTGCATTTCCTCGAGTGCTTCCTCCAGTACGGACTTGTTTTCTTGTAGAAGAGCGTTTTTTGTTCTTAGTTCTTCGATCAGCTCTCTAAGAAGCGTGATTTTTTCGGTTTCATCTTCATCACCCTTTGTGGTTAGGTCATGTTTCAAGCACACTAATCGTGTTCGATCAATAATTTTGACTTTGTTCTTCCAATCTCTATATGCAACTCCCTAGAGAGGGGGAAAGCATATTTTAATGAAATAATGAGAACATAATGAAATACCTTCTCTCTTCGTGGCTAGGGCTTCTTTTAAGGTAAGCAAAATTGGTCAGGTCAAAATCTAGGGTTATTGTTTTATTATTAATTTTTTTTTTGTTGTTGCGAAGCCTACCCAAAACTAGTTCCAAATTACGATTTGGGGATTTTCTGACTTGCGCTGTCTACATATTGGCGACGCTTTTAAATAACAGCATATTTGGTGCGGCATTAAATTTATATAACTGATGCTCCGTATATATAAAAAATAGCCCCCACTGACGTGTCTGTCGAAATATGATTTAATATTAACATATTCATTACTTACATATTTATTCAAGGCAGATAGGTTACGCCCACATAATATCTACATTCCGCTACCTTCAATATCCTCGGAATGTTCGAAAACTTAAACAAAAGAAAAATTGACTTACCCAATTTTAGGTTACTTGTAAAGTTATGTACAAAGTTGAAGAGGGCCCGGCCCGCACAAACTTTATATTAAATTGTAAGCTGGCGAGTAAATAGGTCAGCACTGTCCGAACGTTCTAATATTATTTCTGACAAACAAATGGGCCCCACAAGTATTGTTTTACGAGCATAATGAAGCTATGGACGGATAGTATCATGATATGGAAATTGGAATACTTTAGTTGATAGTTAATATAAAAAGGAATATTTTTAAGAGTTAATTATTGCCTCTGAGAATAGACTTAGTGCCCGATATATCCATCCCTTGCTAACTTTACCAAAAATATAACTGTTCTAGGAACAATCGTTTCAACCATGATTTGCATGGCAATTACGTCACTGGAACTAATCTCGACAGGACAATAAATATAAATAAAAATAAATATTATGTTTGGCAAATTTTATGGCCCATAATGAATGAGGACCAGCAGAAAATAACTGAAGCAGGGATCATTATAAAAGGGAAAATTAATTGAAGTTATTTTTCTTTTAGACTAATTTAAATAATTTTTTGCGGCCTTTCTCGTGCTTGACGCGAATTAGTTACATTATAATTTACCTTCGAATACCGAGAAAACGTAAATCTTTTGGGGCATGTTTTTATGGATATCATGCAAAAAGGTTTGGAAAACATTTGATTAAGTAGAGAAACCAGACGTTTTCTTATAGATGATCGACATAAAGTTTACCAATGTTTTAATGAGACTAAAGTTTTGTTTAAGTATGAATTACAAAAAGTTGAAATGTTAGGAATTTCGATAATGGAACACAAATTTAATAGTGATGTTTTATTTGGGTCTTTTTTGCATCTAAGATAATATCTCACAGCGCAAATAGTTTTTGGACTGGCAAACTTAGCGCTGATACTGAAATTATATTGAGCTATTCATAATAACAGTACTCGTTGGACTATCGAATTTCAATCGTGCTCCTGTTTGCTTGCTAGTTTTATACACAAATAATAGATATCAGTACCCATCAGATTTGCTTGAAAATAATGTGTCTTTTAAATATATTACTTGGTAATTATTTAAATATTTTAAAACAAATATTAACATTGTGATTATTTTTATACAAACACAGCAGTAGAAAAACTTGTTATAATATGTCAATTAATTTCATGACGGAAAGTGGAACTATGTGATTCGTGCGCGATATTATATATTTTT
>MU188999.1:37309-56189 GCA_016904865.1 Pissodes strobi | reverse complement strand
TTTTTTTTTGTTTGATTGGGTTTCAAAATAGATTTTTTAGATAAAATTGACTGTAACTTGTTTTTCATTTCGCAAGAAAAAGTCGTAAAATCTACAAATAAAAAGTGAAAATAATTCCTTGTAAATCAATTGGATATGACATATCAACATATCATCTGTTAATTAAGGTAAAGTTATTTTATATTTTCAATACTTATTAATCTTATTAGCCTACTTCTACTTTCTTATCCTGCACGTCAGTGGTTTCATCTGGTCGACTAGTTGAACGTGAATAAATATCAATAAATATGTTAAGAACAGTAAACATACATTTTCATTATAGAATTTGATTGTATTGAAAGCCATAACTAAAAGCTAAGCCGAATAACCTTGATGATTTAAAGCTAAGTATAGAAACAGAGGAAACTGACATCCTAAAAGGACAACATTTTTAAAGATCTCATTTAGCTTCCATCAACATTTAAATTAATATACTGTTTATTGTATTATACTGTAATATTCTTATACTAAATATCCAAATAGACAGCGCCTGTCACCATCTATTGCTCTTTTCGGACAGCCAGAGTGCGCAGCATCTCTTACGCATCCAGTTTCACGATTTTTTTACAACTTTACTTACAGTAGATCTATTTCATTTATTTCTGTATAATATTTATCATATTTGTCATTAAAAATGTTACAAACATCTTATTCCGTTCGTATTCTGTCCCCATAACCCAGTATCATTAAAATTTCAATTCTTTCAGTTTCAGTAAAATGATCCAATTTTGTAAATCAACGAAACTGACATTGTCAGACATATCAGGTAAGCTTTCGTGTGCACATATTTTGATATTAGACCATGATTTTCTCAAAAGTTGTTAACTTGTGTTGCCAGAACCCGATCCGTTTCTGAGAAGTGCAAATCACACAGCAGATAGTTCTTATAAATTTGTTCACGGTATTTATTATTCAAAACTGGATTTTGCACTTGATTAATCCACTTATTAAAAAGTACATCATGATTTTTAGGCAAAGTATGTCTTTTACTAAAAGTGTCTTCACATCCAGGCACCACGCACTTTTTATAGTTTCGTTGCCTGTAACATTCCATTGCGTTAAAAGTTGTTAAAACAATTGTTTAGAACCTGTAATAAAGAAAATGCGCACAATAACGCTCTTTTCGCACTCTAAAATCCGTACGAAACGAGTAAGATATCGATCTGATGAATTTTAAATATTCAAGCCATTCTAGACACTACGACAGCATAAATTAGAGGTTTTCTTCTTTCATTTATGTTGGAGATAAAGACACATTAAAAATGGCGGCTCTCCGTTTACAGCTTGCATTTGCGACATTCCTACGTAATTCCGCGTAAAGCTTATTGCGTCCTCAGACGAGTCTACTCCTAACTAAGGATGAACATATAGAAAACCCTTTCAGAAGCCCTCATGGAACTACTTTTATAGTTTAGTCGGTATGTGCGAACAACTGACTATACGACAAGACCAGCGTTGCCAGGTCGCCAAATGATTTTGTACCACACATTGTGGGGAAATGTACCACGTGCAATTAAATTGTACCATATAAAGGCAAAATTTTTAATCTGCAGCCAAAAAAAAGATGTGAATTAAAACAGCCATTTTATTTATTAGCTTACATAAAAAAAGATACAAAAGCAAACGAAAGCAAAATAGTTAACCCCTAAAGACATAAAAAAGAACAGACTAACAGGCTCAATGCGTACTGCCAAAAGGAATAAAAGGATAAAAAATAAATAAAAATAAAGTTAAAACTTCCTATTTATATGAAAAGGTTTTCTATTTAAAAGGCTACTTGAAGGTTGCCAAGTGTAACACATTTCATTATCTAACATATTTGCAGAAAGTAAGATTGAATTACAGGTTTCAATTTGTAACCTATTCCTAAGATCATTTTTAATGATATTTTGAAAATCTTTTGAATGTGACAAACATATTGTTACTTTAATGATCTTTGTTAAACTTGAAAACATTCCAGACAATCATTTTTAGCCTGAAAAATATTAAGACAGAATGAATCAAATTCTAAATGAGCATTCTCTTTAAAGTCTTTGATATCTGACAACAGCCTCCATTCATAATCTAATGTTTCCAAATTTAATTGTTTAAAATACCTCCCAGCCTCAAAAACAGCAAGCTGTAAACTGTACTACGCTCTTTCTAATAAAATCCCTTAGTACTAATTTGTATAATAAACTATATTTGGTATGTAAGTTTTAAATTTGTGTAGATTAACTCTGAAACTGTAAGTTCATCTGGTTTATAATATCTAATATATACGGAAGCAATAATAAATACAATTTAAATATAGGATTTTTCAATTTCTCTAGAATATTTTCATCGATGTGTAAGAAACTGTCCTTTTTTTCAAAAACGTAGGTGCTGAAATATAATTTCAGATCAACCCACAATACCAAAACTCCATCAACAACTGCCTAAAAAATATATATGTTATTCAATCAAATAACATGAAAGAATATCTAAATAAAAAATTACCTGCAATCTTGCATCTTGTTTGAGACGGTCGCAACATTTTATGTGGTTTCAAATGTACAAAAGACCGAAATTTTTCAAATTCGGAAATCCGCTTTGGGCTATTTGCAAAATGATTGTACGCAAATTACGCACAAATTCTTCCACTGACAAGAATTTAGTACAGCTGCATATGAATAAAGATGTAGCGAGTGGCAGTACTCCTACTCTCAGTCCCATCATCACGCTAGCGTTATCTGCTGCAAAGCCTAACATATTTTTAAAAGGAATTTTATTTTTATCTAAAACGTCCATAATTCCGTTAAAAAATGACTCTGCACTTGCCGATTCCATTTCAATTAAGAATTAAGTCATTTATCTTTAACCCTACTTTCATGGTAAAACCGTATTATCATCACAAGCGATTTTCTACCCGATACATTGGTCGTTTCGCCTATAATAAGAGAATAGAAATCACGCTTCTCTAGGCTTTTCGTCAATGTTAATAAACTTTCTTCTTTTCTTTTGCTAAACATTCATTGGTCACAGCAGTGGCTTTAGCTCTACCACAATTAAAACTTTTCGCAATATTTCATTCTGGATTTACGGACTTTATAAGTTGTGGCAAATGATCCATTAACAAAAACGGCATATTGTGTTCATGCAGGATCATTGTCATTTTTAGTTCACTACCGTACATGGATTTTTCATGGTTGATCTTTGATTTATGAAAGCATCTAATTTTATATTCGTTTTTGCTCTAGAATAATTTTTGATATGTTTAGCAGATCTGTCGTGCCTTTTTAAATGCCACCTACAATCACCGTGTCACAACACTTCATGTTTTTAGATTTTACCACCAATGGAAACTCAATTAGCCATTCATCTTTAAAGTGATGACTAAAATGCTTTTTTCCGAGAGGGTTGGCTTTCATCTGTATGATCTGTTTCTTCGTCTTCCTCTATATTTTTCATAACTTGTATTTCTTCAACAGCTTCCTTCTCTACTGAGAAAGTATCGCTAACGTTAATAGACGTCCCTTGTACTACGAGATCAGGATCATCCTCATCAGCAGAATGTGCCGTAGAAGTTGAAGGTTCAGTAGATCGGTTTCTTTCTTTTAACTTGATTAAAAATCTAAAAAATGCAAATGCATTCATACTCATATTGATTCAGTAATCTCCTCACTCTTTTCTAGTATTATGTAATATTTGGAAAAAAATTAAGTAACTCTTCATCGTAGTTCAATAGTGCTGCTTATTCTATACCACTAGCAGATATTTTATTCTTATCTATCTACACGAGTCCTTCCGCCTGCCGAGTCCTGGACTTGCGCGCGTAACACAATGCATGATGTTTACGTTTACATATGTATTTTTTTTCACTTCTTGCATGCCCAAAATCAAGAAAAAAAAATGTTTTACAAACCTAACCTTAAAAAAACGCATGTCTTGCCAGGCCGCCGTATCAGAAACACAGCATCTAACCACTGAACCACGAGGCCCGCTGAAAGCAATTTGCTGCTCCATAAATACATGTATTTGTCAGAAATGTATTTACGCAAGCCCAGGACTCGTCAGGTGGAAGGACTCATGATTAGATGATTAAGAATAAAATACAGTAGGGCACGGTTATATTGAACCACCAAGATGTGGCAAAAATTGTTCGTATTAACCGGTAGTTCGTTATCAGATTTTTAATAAAACTGCTTGTCCGCCTCATCCCGCCCCTGGCAGCTCCTGTCAGACAGTCACGACAGACGGCAAGAGCGCACCAGTTCGTCGTACAACTGGAAACACCTAGAACATCGCTTTACAAGAACTCCTTTGTCTGGCGCACTGCATCACTGTGGAACACACTCCCAGGACATCTGTTTCCCACTAAGTACAACTTACAAATATTCAAGAGCCGTGTCAATCAACATCTTCGCACACACACCGCTCGTCGAGCGCCATAGGGTCTCCCTTTAGTGCGAAAAAAAAAATGAGCTTTTCTCGATTTTTTTGCAAACCAACAAAACTCCAAGTTAACAAAGGTGAACACTAAATAAAATGTATTTCTAGTAAACATGTAAAAACTAAAATTTTTGCATAAATAAAGACTCTTAAATATGTATATACATATAAAAATACACGAAAATATGTGTGTTATAGATATATTATTTTGTACTTACGACAAAAATAATCAGTTCTTTTCTGTTGAGTTGATATTTTTCTTAAAATATCTTTGTTTATTTTCTTCTCTAGCACGTCGCAGGCATTTAAAACGTCTATATTTTCGGGACCAGCAAAATGCGCATAACATGTAATCGTCTTCAATGCAGACAGTGCTTCTGTGGCGGTTGGAATGTGGCACTCTGTTTCTTCAGCACAATCTTCATCACTTAGTTCTTCATTCTCGCTATTTAGTGATGCAACCAATTCCGTATCATTTGGGTATTCAGTGACTTCCAACACTTCATCTGCCATGTCTTATTCGTCAAGGTAGAATTGTTTAAAATATTGAATACTGTTTGTTTCAACCCACTTGGATAAATTAAAAGGTACATTTTGATTATAAGCTTCAATGAGTTTAATTAACAAATTTTTTCTGTAGTGTGACTTTAGACTGTAACATTTGGAGGTAGGAATACTACCTCGATCCAGCTTAAATTTTCTATTTTAGGTTGGGCGGGGCTGTTATCAATCACTAATAAAATTTTCCAATTCTTTTGAAAAGTTTTTTATCCCAGTCCCGTAAAAATGTTACTGGTAACCCAAGCTTTTTTGTTGGCAACGTAGGATACAGGAAGCTTTGAACAGTTTTTAAAGCATCTAGGAAATTTTGACTTGCCAATTATCAGAAGCGGCCTCTTTTCTGATCCATCCATATTAGCACAATTTTTCTAAATCTAAAACTGTGAGGGAAACGAGACTTGGGAAATGTCCCCTGATGTCATCTAAAGAAATGAAATCTAAAAAGGAACGAGGGTACTTTGATTATGGTTTTGATAAATCTAATGAAATTTTGGTCATAAAATGGAACGACAACAAACCAGTTTCCGTTATATCAAACTACACTTCCATTGAACCATTAGGTAAGTTACAAGGAAAAAATTATATCAAGTGGGTTCTCATTCATATATATGTTTGCATGTACAACAAGGCGTTATTCACAAAAAAAAGCACGTTGCTATTCCCGTTCTCAAATTGATTCAAGAGTATAATGCTCATATGGATGGAGTCGACATGTTAGATAAGCAAGTTTCACTTTACAGGACTAGAATTAGGTCCAACATTGTTTACCCAAATGTTGAATGTTGCCGTCGTAAATACTTGGAGGATGTATGCAATAATTCATCTAGATGAGAATATTTTTTTGCTAGACGTTCGTCGGACAATTGCAGTCGCATATCTTTCGAAGAAGTCTCCCTCAAGACCAAAAAGACTAGGGCCTCAAAGATCGAAGCCACTGGGAGGTCGAGTAAGTCAGGACGTAAGGTTTGATGGACTAAATCATCTAATTATACCTATAACTACCCAAAGACGTTGTGCCGAATGCGGAAAGAAGTCCAAAAGAATTTGTGGAAAATGTGATGTCGCACTTCATGATGCTTGATTTGCTCTATTTCACACAAAATAGGTTTTTTTTTTTGAAGTAACCATTTATTATTTAACATTTTCATTGTAAAAACGGAAAAAATTTGATTCAGCATTACACGCATTTTTTTATAAAACGACATGGCAAGACGCCAACGTCCCAAAAATGGGGCGGCCGTTTGTAAGCGTATTTTGGAAAAACATTAATTTAACCTAACAGTTGCGGCGGTTAATGGGTTAAAAGGGTTTTACACGCCACAGGACTTATTCACATGGATATGAAGGGAAAATCGGCTCCCTTTAACAAAACGTCCGAAGAAAATTTAAATTTAGTTTGGGTTAGTTCATTTGTACAGGGTGATCCCCTATAATGTCGCCCCCCTTTAACTTTTTTATTTTAAGTGTCTCAAAAAAATTAAAAGTATGGTTATGTAGGTACTTAAAAATACTTTTTTTCTGCGTATAAAAAATATTGGAAAAATGATCAGTATACAGGGAAAAACAAAAAGTTCATTTTTTTTCAATGGAACACCCTATATATGAATTTATTTTTTGATTCCTCGTAAAATTCGAAGCATATTTTATGTATGATGTTATACCTCTAGAGTTAGTAGTTTCACAGCTATAAACAGTTGAAAATCGGTATTTTGGCTACTTTTCACCTTGGTAGCAAGGAGATCATTAGAGATGGAGTAAAATGAATTTCACATTCCTATCTTAGCTTTTCAAGAGCTATCTGATGATGCTAACTTATGGTACCTACCGAGGTACCAGATTTGGTACCCATGGTACCGCCTGCCAGTTAGTACCGTCAGATAGCTCTTGAAAAGTTAAGATAGGAATGTGAAATTTATTTTACTCCATCTCTAATGATCTTCTTGCTACCAAGGTGAAAAGTAGCCAAAGTACCGATTTTCAACTGTTTATAGCTGTGAAACTACTAACTTTAGAGGCATAACATCATACATAAAATATGCTTAGAATTTTACAAGGAATCGAAAAATAAATTCATATATAGGGTGTTCCATTGAAAAAAAATTAACTTTTTGGTTTTCCCTGTATATTGATCATTTTTCCAATATTTTTTATACGCAGAAAAAAAGTATTTTTCAGTACCTACATAACCATACTTTTATTTTTTTTGGGACACTTCAAATAAAAAAGTTATAGGGGGGCGACATTATAGGGGATCACCCTGTACATATCCCTAATACCGAATAATAAAAAACAAAGATTTCTACGCAACTTGTGCCAAACTTCAAATGCTTAGTAAAAATTTTACCAATGCAAATCAAGACAAGTTAAATCAGGAATTAGAAGCACATCAAGCCGAAGCTGAAAATGCCTATGAATCAAAGCAAAATGACATGAAAATTGCAGAAAATGATCCATCAAAAGTTTTATACACTATTGATCTCCAGCATTATTTGCCAACGCCCGGCATAAAAACCTCCGTTATGAACTTACAACCTAACTATTCACCGCTGGAAGAACAATGTTTTTTTATGTGGCATGAGTGCATATAGCTGGACGTGGAGCAATCAAATTGGATCTTGCCTTTATATTAACCAGAAGTCTTTGGTTTCTGGTCATACCCACATCTTCAGAATAAAGTGTTAAATTGGTAATATTCTTGGGCACCGATTGTAACTCGGACCATTAAATCATAGAAAAAAAAACTTCTGAATTTTCAATCGACCATCCAACTAGTGCGAATGTGTGGAAAGAAATGAAACGTGAAGACTTTTTTGAATTTCCATCGCTTTTTAAGCAATATTTTCAAAATAAAAAAGTTAATGAACACGGAGAAAAGGTGGTATGGAAGGAAATAAAATGGTTTAGATATTCCCAAAGGATTGAAATTATTCAATACAAAACCACGTTAAACCCTGAAGAAGACTTTAAAATACTAAACATCTTAAGAAAAAAAAATTACTTACCTGAAGTCATATCAGTGCCATTGTCTTACAAAGGCCTTGTACCCATATTGGTAAAAAATAATATATTGAAGGCATTTTCATATATAGATGGCACATTCCCTAATTTATATAATTATTTGTCGACAAAGAAGACAGTTTTTGATACTATCGTGAAGAAGAAGAAGACATGTAAAAAAGAGAAAAAAAATTAAAGGTTTCTAAGTTTTGTGTAAAAATATATCAAGGGCTGAATGACAGGACCTCGTAATCCTCAAAATTTCTGAAATTAAGATTTCGATTCTTTTCAACTCAGAATTACTCCCGCCATCTACTGAGTAATATTCGAACTTGACAAAAAAACCGTTAAGCCAAAAATAAAGGAAAACATTACCTCGTAAGCATTTCGCGCCAACACTGTCAGCACATAACCTCGCAACAGCTCAGTCCGCCATGAGCTGTCATGATATTCAGAGGTGAGTACCCAAAATATATTTAATATTCATAAAATAATGTTATTTTTAAATGTGTGCTTTTAATCTTGTACTTCTATGATCACTTGATTTGTTTCTAAGTGATAATACAATATAAGTTACTTATTCACTTATAAACATTGACATTTTGCGAAGGTTACAGTTACGAGGTCTTGCCAATTCACAGCTGTTGAAGCTCTGGGGTTACGAGGAATTGTTTTTGCTGCTTTCCCAATTAGAGGTAGTTGAAATATTGTATTTAAGCCAAACTTGCACTTTTTGTTTTCCTTTTCTGAACCAGAGGTATTATATTCGCGTAAAAATCACTTTAAAATAGAATTTAATTTTTTGAGTAAACACCAATTTTTCCAATAATTAATGATAATATTCAGCTATAAAATGTCTTGTTCCCAGCACTGTTTTATCACGTTTTGCTATTATTGCACTCCAAGTTTTTAATAAAGAGTGCAATGACGTCATCGCTCTCATGAGAACATTATTGTTTCTGTTCCTCAGTGGCCTGGCGCGTAAAACTATTTAGGACGTTAATAAAAAAAAATTTGAATGAGTGGAATCACGGAGGCCTGAGGGAGAGAAGAATTAATGACGTCATTGTACTAAATAATAATTGGAATATATTTTTTAACAATACGTGCATAATAATTCTTATTTACAGGGTATTTCCTGGGAACACAATGTCAAATCGAACGAAAAAAAATATAAAGAGTTTATTAAAGGAAATAAGACTATAACCGATTTACATAGGGACTACCTTGAGTTTAGTAACCAAGAAAACTTGCCATCAAGATATTTAATGAAGAGTTCGATCTGGCCTTTCATTTACCGAAGAAAAACCAGTGTGAACTGTGCTTGCGGTACGGATCACAGAAGAGGAAAAATTAACCCTGGAAGAGAAGTTCAATAGACACATAAAAGAATATAGCCACGTTTCCTAAACCCATTTAGCAAACTTACCAGTAGATGCGAACAGCAGCCAGTGGAGAGCTAGGTTCGTGGATTTTTCGGTACACTTTAATTAAGTTATTAGGCGCCACCTAGCTAATGAGACTGAACTAGGAAAAATGTACAATGTTATTAAATCCTGAAAAGTAATTTTTGGAGGAACTTTCCAATTAGACATATTAATTCCCCAGAATAAATACTTTATTCTTTCCAATTCGAAAGACCTTTCTTCACAACCAATAATAGTCAATTATAAGGATCGGCCATATGAGAGCAACAGCAACAGGTATTCTTCTATAAAGATTGGAAAATACAAATAATTCCGCCGAAGACAGCATAAATAATTTTATGACTTAACACTTGGAGGTAGGTTTCTCATACCTTAACAAAAACTTTTACAGGCAGCCTTCAATAATTCCTGGGCAGCCTCCATAATATTGGCACTTGGTAGGGTCGAAATACGTCAGAGTAACAAAAATTCCATAAAATAATGTCCCGAATTATTTCGGCACCTCGAAAAGACTTCACAAAAGATGCCGACCTCTACTCGTCGCCGGTCTACGGCGTAAAAAACCGGATCTCTCACGAAATTAATTTCAACACCTTGACACCAAAACATTGTTGCCAACATAACTTATGTGAAATAGCGAGTCCAAGGCCATGAAGGACCATCTGGCGTCATAGCTCGGTTAATAGAACTTCTGCTCTAGACCATATTTGACAAGCAACAAGTGAATATGCCTTTAAATCTGCTGGAGAACTGTTACCTGGGAAGAAATATTTTATTTCAAAAAATTATTTAGAATCACATATTTATATGATTTACAAAATTTCATCCTTAAATTTGTTGTGTTTTATTCTAACATCCTAAGGCCTTTTTAACCTTCCCCATAGAGAATAAGTAGAGGTAATGTGTCATGGTAATACTGGTAGACAAATACTGTCAGTTTAAAAGATTGTCGAAGGAAAACGAAATGCATTTAAACAATGAAGAAAAAGTGGAAATCGTACTCATTGTTGGCAACCACTACGACACATCTAGAGAGGCAGCGAGTATATTTTAGTTAGAGTTAGTTACGTCACTGTCGCTAAAATTTTAAGACTTTAAAGCTTGTTCAAAACAATTTTTTAATACAATGGAGCAGCTAATAACAATAATTTTAATTAAAATGATGAATACGAAGATGAGTTTCAAGTGTTACTTCACGTTCAAGAGCATCCACGGGCAAGTTTAGTCCCAAGATGAAAGAACGTTTATTTGAAAGGTATTAAAAAACATAAGTATAAACCCTTTAAGCCGAAATTTATTCATACTTTACTCCTACGTGACTTCGATATTAGATTTGATTTTGTCACTGGATATTGGCATTTTTCGAGGATAACAGACATTTTGGATACAAGATTCTCTTTTCAGATTATTTAAAGAATTTACAACAAATGGCAAAATTCTCGTTACTGGAGTACATACAATCTTCATTGGGTGGTAGAATGTAGAAATCAATATTCAGAAAGTGTCAAGTGTGATTTTAAAGAATAAAATTTTAGGACCAGTTTTTTTTGACGAAAATTTAAATAGGGCTCGTTTTTTATTGTTTTTTGCAAGGAGAATTCAGCGAAATGCTTTACGAATTACCACTGACGGTAAGACAATAATAAATTTTCCAATTAGATAAAGCACTTTGTCATTTCTCAATGAAAGTAGGGGAATGGTTAAACCGAAATTTTCCAAACAAGTGGGTCGGACGAGGTTCCCCTCAAGACTCTCATTTCGCATATTGGCCTGTGAAGTCACCTGACCTCACGCCCCTGGATTATTACCTGTGGGGAAGAGTAAAGGAAATGGTGCCTTACGTGAATGCGCTAAAGATTAGATTTCGACAAGCTTGCAATGAGTTAGAAGCAGTCGAAATTATCAATGCAGTGAAAAAAATTCCAAAAAAACTTTGTAAAATGCATAGAAAATAATGGGGGATCTGCAGAAGCCTAGCGTAATGAATTTTTTGTGCCATTTATTAATTAAGAATTTGATTGTATTTATTATTTTTACCTTGCAAGAGTATTGAATTTTTTAATGTGAATGTTTTCGATTATCATTAGTATTATTTTGTTACTTATTTCTTTCATAGTATAGTAAAAGTCCATTGTACTAGTGGATTAAATTTCTCATTTCTTAGGGAAGTCTTTAGAAGACTCCTTGACTTCCCTAAATATTTCTTTTTTGTTTATAAAATTATATAGATATGTCTTTTAAATATGTGATTCTAAGCAACTTTTACAAATAACATTTTTCTTAAAATTAGGGGTAGTTTACTCTAAGGTAAAACTAACGTTTTTTGTAATTTCTGGCTACCCCGTATATAAAAACTGCAATTCTTAAATTTTTACTAATGCCCGAAAAAAAATGATAAAAAAGCAGAAAAAGAATATTATTGTGATATACTATGGACCGTACAGTAAAAAAACCATGACCAAGAACCAAAAAAAGGTTTTGGTGCAATACATGGGTGCCCACCCTTAATTAAATTCTGGCAAATTTACTAATGAATTCACTTTTAAAAAAGCCAAGGAAATGTGAATGGATTTGGCAAAGTTGTTAAATGCAATGTCCGGATGTAACAAGGAATGGGATAAATCAAGAAAAGTAAGTAACATAATACATATCTTCCTACATACAACATAAACATTCAACCTCTTCTTGTACCTACAAATAGTTAAAGTCTGCCTCAAAATTAAATGTAAGTCAAAATGACATTTTGCTTTTTGTGAAGACTGCAATATTTATAATCAATCTGACCATACATACATTTAGATTATCTCCCTAGGAATCTGTATACTTGATCAGAATAATCGCAAGTATTAGAGTTGATATTTAATTTCGAGACAGACAGTACAATGTTTTTTGGAGTTGGCATTTACCCTTTGTAATAAAATTTTAAAATGCTAGTCTAGTGGTCATAAGTAGGTATTTAGGTTTTCAAATTATTTTCAGACATGGTATGACTTGAAAAATGCTACCAAGGCAAAAACAGCTGCGAATAGAAGAAGCCAGAATAGAACAGGGGGCGGCATTTCACCAATTCATGTATTAAACCCTGAAGAAAATCAAGTGCTGGATATTCTTAATCTGGTGCAAATTGAAGGTTTGCCAGTTGTGGAAACAGTCACTGAATTTAATTTTGATGACTTTGAAGTTCTTGTAAATGAACCAATTCCAACAATACAGATTAGAGATGAATAGATAGAGGATGAAAATGCTAATAAAAAAATTTAAAGGCAAATTTCAACATAAATTCAAATGACAAAGGAGGACAAAAGAAACAAAATCGTAAAAAAAACAGTGAAAATCGCATGCAGAGGCTAACACATACTATCCAGGCCACAGAGAAAATGAGTATTCAAATGGCAGAGAAACTAAAAATAAAAAAATTACACAACAGTTAGCTCTAATGAAAGAAGATGTTGCTGCCAAGAACAGAATTGGAGATTCACTTGAAGGTGTGGCTGCTGCTCTAAAGTCTGGATTTAATTATTTTTGTGATACATTAGTGTAGAATTAGTTTTCGTTTCAGTTCCTTTTTTGTATGCAGAATTATTGCAGATGCACTTGAAGGTGTGGCTGCTGCTCTAAAATCTGGATTTAATAATTTTTGTGATACATTAGTGTAGAATTAGTTTTCGTTTCAGTTCCTTTTTTGTATGCAGAATTGCAAATGCACTTGAAGGTGCGGCTGCTGCTCTAAGGTCTGGAGTTAATAATTTTTGTAATACATTAGTTAGTGTAGAATTAGTTTTCATTTCAGTTCCTTTTTTGTATGCAGAATTGCAGATGCACTTGAAGGTGTGGCTTCTGCTCTAAAGTCTGGCTTTAATAATTTTTGTGATACATTAGTGTAGAATTAGTTTTCATTTCAGTTCATTTTTTGTATATTAGGGTGTGAGTTTAATTAAATAAAGTTGCTACAAAAAGTTTTTTTTATTTTCCAAACTGAAATGTTACATCCATATTCAAGTTTTAAATATTGTTTTTATTCAAGTTTTAACTATTGTTTTTATTATGAAAGAAAAAAATTAAGTGATAATAATAAAGGATCAGTTCCGGATCGTCTCCGACATGAATCGTCAGTTAAATTCCAAGATCGATAATCAAGAACAATATTCTCGAGGTCGAAATGTCCGAATCTTCGGAATTGAGCACGACGAAGGCGAAAACGTGATGCAAAAGGTGATGGATTTATTTAATGTAAAATTAAAAATGAATATCAGCAAAAACGATATTAAAATCTGCCACCGAGTAGCGGCAAAAAAATCATAGTCCAAACAAGCCTCCTGCTCTGTTGGTTCAGTTTGCGGATATCAACTTCCGAACTTCGGCGTTGAAAATGCTCAAGAAACTGCGATCTTCTAAAATATTCATAAGAGAAGATTTAACACAGGCACGAATGAAACTTCTTAGTGCAGCGATTAACAAATTTTCAGTGAATAATGCTTGGTGTCTTCGTGGTAATATTTATGTGAAAAGTGCCGGGGTGACACATCGTGCTGAAGATATCTAACATCTTATGCACCTTTAAAAGAGGTGATGGGCACAATTAACACGTCGGTAAGTGACAGAACAAAAGTAATATGTATGCAGCTGTATGAACTGAAATTGTTTATTTCGTTTTTGTGCCACATAATTAGGTAGTTCCTAAAAGGATATTATTTTGTTTAGGTACACTATTTTTCGTGAGACGGTGGTCTCTAATTGTTTGTTTTAAGGCCTATTATGTCGTGTGTGACGACTTGGAATTGTGTTTTAGTTTTAGTTTTAATTTTTCAACCCAAACCAATGTACATGCTTGAATGTTTTTTGCGTCAATTTCAATTGTTAAGCTACATAAACTATATAAGCTATATTTAAGCTACATAAGGTATTTCTCTAAAAATGTCCAGCATATTATACGCTAACATATCTACAAATGCCTATTTACACGATAAATTGAATAGTTTTCTTTTACTGTATGTATATGTTTATCATGCTTGTTTGCCACTTCACACGTTATACAGGGTGTTTCAAAAAACATGCGCCAACGCTCGGCTGGAGACTTGTCATCCAAAAATAAGACAAAAAGTGTATATAAACGTAGGTCCGGAAATGCTTAGTTTTCAAGATAATCATTTAAATCATTAAAAAAAACGTTTTTTTTTTAATTTCTGAAATATCCTTTGTCCGATTTTGTTGAAATTTGGCAACGCTATTTATAGTGATAAGGGACTAATTTTGCTTTAACTAGATTAAAATTGTCAAGTCCAGTGGCGTCCCGGGAAGCACCTTAACGAGTATTATTGACAAATAAAATGTATGTCACTGACTTTTTTGCAACTTTTCTGAAATAAATAATTGGGCCAGTTGTTCTACCTAATAGGCTTAACCATGAGTCCTATTTAAATTTTATCGTTAACGATTTGCCGGAATCGATTAACTTGCATGTAAGAGGCCGCATGTGGTTCCAGCATGATGGGGCACCAACACATTTTGCAGCTGATGTTCGAGCTTATCTTAATGAAACATACGGTGTTCGTTGGATCGGACGTGGAGGTCCTGCTGGTTGGCCATCTCGTTCACCCAATATAAATCCTTTAGATTTTTTATTTCTGAGAACATTTGAAAGAAATTGTGTATAAAACGCCTGTTCATACAAGAGAAGAACTAATGCAACGAATAAACGAAGGATTTCAAAGTTAAAGAAAATCGCCATGTTTGTAGCAGAGTGCGAAAATTCTTACGTCGTAAGCTACACGCCTGTAATGAAGCTGATGGTGGTCATTTTTATCATTTTCTTTAGAAACAAGTTTATTGTTTATTAAAGGGTTTAAAAAATAAATGTTCATAAAAATACGATTTGTCAATTTTCTCCAAAACGGCTTGATTTATCAAAAAGTAATAAGAAGTAGTTTCTGTTTAGTTCCGGGTTACACATATTTTACAATTATATTAATAGGTATACCCAAATGTACGCTTCTGTCGGAAAAAAATGTATTTTAGTTTGGTGAAAAGTTACCATCTATCCATCACATAATTTTACCAAACTTTCAACCAAATATCTCTAACACGTTTTAGATTTTTAGCATTTTCCTTAACACCCTGTATTTCAAAAACTAAGCGTTTGTGAACCAATGTTTATTAGAACTTTTTCTAGTATTTTTGGATGGCCAATCTCTCGCCGATCGTTGGTGCATGTTTTTGTTGTCCAGGGACAGGGACATGCAATAATATGCTTTTTATCTTTTCTTTCGAAAACGAGGTAAGATATGAAAACAACTCAAGAGAAAAAAAAATATTTATAGTGGCTTAATCATAAAAAATATAAAAATTGCAAAAAAGTCAGTGGCGTACATTTTTTTCGTCAATAATATTCGATAAGGTGCCTTCGGGGACGCCACTGGACTTGACAATTTTAATGTAGTTAAAGAAATATTAGCCCCTTATAACTATAAATAACGCTGCCAAATTTCAACAAAATCGGGCAAAGGATATTTAAGATATTTTAAAAAAAGCCGTTTTTTTTAAATGTTCAACACCCTGTATCTTGAACACTAAGCATTTCCGGACCTACGTTTATATCAACTTTTTTTCTAATTTTTGGATGACCAATCTCCAGCCGAGCGTTGGCGCATGTTTTTTGAAACACCCTGTATTTTGCGTTACAGGAATATCGGAGCGTTTCGCGATTCTGCACACACACGAGTTACATGTACCATTCCTGCTGATCTGGACCAGTCCGTGGAGACTCCAACCGCACCATAACCTAGCTTATAAATATATGTAGTTTACCTATTTGTGTCATTCCATTGCTTGCATTCATATTGTTAGTCTTAATTTTAAAATAAATTGTTTTTATTAGAGTTTTATCGTTGGACACATTTAATTGTAGTCTTTGCTACCTACACATTTATCTAGTTTCGTCTTATTTTTTTCTCTATTCTGTCCCACTATTTCAACTCTTATACACACTCTTTCCATTCTATTTCCCGAACTGTGCTTTCTTTAGCACATTTAAACGTAAGGTCACTAGTTCGTAATTTCAATTAATTTATGAATAATTTGGAGACAGCCGAGTATGATGTTGGTGTTTCGGAGAGTTGGTTGAGTAATCGTATAGATGACGAAATCATTAATATTCCTAACTATATACTACTCAGGCAGGATCGCCCCGCAAGGGGTGGCGGTGTCGCTTTATACATTAAAAATAATTTAAAATTTCGTATAATTCTTCAAGACACCAGGGAATTTCTAGAACATATTCGGCTTCAAATTGAACTTTCTGGGAAAAGTATTTTAACAGGCAATATTTATAGACCACCTAACTCAGATTTTTCCCAATTTTTAAACCATTTTGAAGATTGCCTAACTAATAATAATAATATAATAATAATTATTATAATAATAATTTTTTGCCTTGGTGATTTTAATATCAATATGTATGACGTACAATCTCATAATACTACCTCACTATCATGTTATGGCTTATTTAAATTATAAATTCCCCCACAAGAATCACGGAAGTCGGTCATTCGCTTATAAACCTAATATTTTCTAACTCGGAAGACATAATTGATACAGATGTTATTGATGTTGAGGTTTCGGATCACATGCTGATTAAATGTGAATTGAAATTTAATCCTGCAAACATATTGTGCTTTAATTTTTTATATCTTGCTTTACAAAATATTGACAAACAAAGTTTTCAGCGTGACCTTGAGTCATCCTCTTGGCAGAATATTTACTCGATTGCAGATATTGATGAGAAAGTATCATTCCTGACAAACAATATTTTGCAACTCTTTGACTATCATGCTCCACTAAGAATGGTAAAAGGAAAAAATAAACCATATGCGCCATGGATCAGCAAATACTGTAAACATCATCTTTACGCTGATGACACCCAACTGTACTTTTCGTTTAGTCCTTCAGCGCTTCAACTTGCACATGATTGCATCAATCATGATTTAAAAGTGTTATATGATGTCTCGAAGAGACATGCTCTAAAAATGAATCCAAAAAAACCGTGGCTTTATTATTTTGCAGTGAATCTTCAAGGACTAGCATTTTAAATGGACTGAATATAGCAATAGGGAACTTGAACACTTTTTTTTTATTTCTTTAATATATTTGCCTACCTATAGGGACAGCACATACCAAATATCAGCCCTCAAATCGTAATATTTAATTTGCAATAATCAATTAAAGTTGTGACCGCAAGCTACTCATTTTAAACGACACGTGACGTCACACCGCTTGTTCGATCGGAAACCAGTCATTGTCATATTATCTTAAAATGTCAGTGAAGGCAGTATGGCATCGGCAGCCACAAGTATTAAAATATTTACGTTTATTACTGCTTGTCGTTGAATTGCCAGGGTGTTTGTTATAATTCCTGTTGATTTGTACTTTAATCTGTGCTTTAATATTAATAATAATAATGGAAGCTAAGACGTTCCCTGCTCTGCCGTCCGTCAGGCGCGACGACAAACGAGCTACTTGACGTCACAACCGGTCCCAGCCAAGGACGGCGCGTTATAAGAATAATTTGAATTATACATTTTTTAATTGCTTATATTTATTATACAAAAATTAAAAAATTAGTTTTTTTGTGAGCTGTGGTTCTTTTAATAGTGTTAACTTATGTTTGTGAGTAATATTTTTTAAATTTAATTTTTATGCAAGTTCCCCATTAACGGCAATGCAATTCCGTTCCAAAACAGTGCACGAAATTTAGGTCTAATACTTGATAATAAACTGAGATTTAAAGAGCATATTACATCGAAATTGAAAGTGGAATATGCAACTATAAAAGTGATTTTTACCCACAGACACTCTATAAATAAAGACACTAGGATTATGCTTTGTGGTCCTTGCTTAGACAGTTTAGACATAAGAAGAATTCAAAAATTGCAAAATTGTTGTATGCGTCTTATTTTTGGGATAAGGAGTCGACACAGAATTTCCTATAAACTTAAAGAACTGGGGTGGATTAATATGCACGATCGTCGTATACTTCATTCTGCGTGTTTCATTTACAAGATTATTAAATACAAGTCTCCTCCATATTTATTTCGTAAATTATCTTTTCGAACGGATGTTCATAATTTAAATATTCGACGCAAAACTCTTCTTACCATTCCAACACATCGCAGAAATTTTCAAAAGATCGTTTTCATACCGCTCTGCTCTAATGTAAATCAGTACAAAATTGATGATTATTCCGGACATATTTATGGTTTCAAACGAAAATTGAAAAATGTTTTGTTTTCCTTGAATTTGATTCTTACTCTATTTCTTCTTCCCTTATTCCTTCTTCTTCTCTATTTTTACTACTTCATTCTTCTATATTCTTCTATGTGTTATGTCTATTACAGATTTAATCTGTTATTTCAATAGTTTTTAGTTTTAGTTTTGCTATTCGTTCTAGAATA
>MU188999.1:0-22114 GCA_016904865.1 Pissodes strobi | reverse complement strand
TTTTTGTTGATAATATAAATTTCGGTTTCTTCTGGTTGTAGTGTCCTTTCGAGAACCAGGTGTGGAACTTTCAAAAATGGTACTTCCTTATGTGACACATCATTCTCAGGGTATAAGTAATTTATGGTTGGTAAAATCAAGTGTGCATCCCATGCGCTGTAGCCAATCTGACCCAATAATTACTGGTCGGACTAGCGCTGGTACAATTAAGCAGCCAATTTCAAATGGGCTATCTGAGATGGTCACATTTAATAGAACCTTTCTAGGTACCCTCTTAGTTTTTGGACCAAAGGCACCTTGAATAATAATCGCTCTTAACGGAAACATAGGCGGCTCACATGCCTTTATTTTGTCGGTAAATAATTCTTCAGATATATGTACATGTAATATCTGAGCCAGTGTCTAATAATGCCTTGATGGTGAATCCATTATAAGACACTTGAACTTCAGGTAACTGTAAATCCCTAGATGGAACAGATCCGGCTTTTGAATTAATCCATTTAATGTTGCCTATGGCATTCGTTGCATAGACTTCATCATCGCAATTGATACCTTCGGACCTACTATATGTCCGTGCCATGATTGGATTTTTTATGCCTTGATTAAGTTTTCCTTGCCCTTGTCCAGCTATCCAACCCATACTTTTCATTATAGTGCTCGCCTTATTACCCTTGATGGGGTCTTCTAATTGTTTAGGCCATTTGTGTGGGGCCCCAGGTGTTGATTGACAGGTCAGGCAGGCTATAGCACCTTTTTAGCCTGACCTTCTTTCGTTTCCCTGTTGCATTGGCGTAGACTCTTGGAAAACTGATTTATTATTTCCACATCGTTTCTGATCGGCCTGTAATTTTGAATTCAAAATTATGCTTTCCTGAATCCGCAAAAATGCAGCGGCAGCAGTGGTGTTTTGTCCGACGTCAAGGACCATAGAGCTTGAATATTGGTTGGAAAGTGTTTCATTAGGTCGGCTACAAGCAAGCTCGCGGGTATTGTATTAATTAGCAGTCTGGCTAAGCTAACATAATGTGAAAAATGCGCCTCCATACTCCTATTGGACATTGGTGACCAATGATGACCGGTTATGTTTTGTCTTAACTTCATTTGTTCTTCTTCGGACCAAATTGTATTTAAGAAGTCCTTGCGGAAATCTTCATAGACGTGCCAAGAGTTTTTAAAAATTGCGGACCAATCTTGAGCTGTTTCTGTGAGTGCTGTGAGAACTTTAATTCTTCGGCTATATTCATTTTTGCGAAATAGATTTCCAGTTCCTTCTTGAATTTTACTGGGTGTTTGCCTTGATAATGACCCCTGAACTTTGGTAATGGTGGAGCAGGGGTAAAGAATATTGTCAGCCTATTTCCACCTGGTGCTACTGGATGCATTGGGCTAATCTGTTCAACACTTGCGGGTTTTACAGTCCCTCTAGGCTTTGGCATTGGTTTTCTTTTGGATATTTTCCTAACAACATTAGCCACAACGTTTTGATGAATCCTTGTCAAGGTGAGCTTGTATCCTTTTGCAAAGGCGTCGTTGATTCTTCGAAACCTTGTTGAGGGTAAGCATAATTTTCCGCAATTGTTGTGGTAACATCGTGGCAGCAGGGCTGTGCTCGCCGGAACATGGTCGGTGCTGTCGGTTTCTGAAGTATCGCTTCGTTTTGCAGAACTATGGCTAGTAGAGGTACTGGGTCGACAGAAGCTTATAGCTAGAAGAATTTGCAGTATCAAGAAAATAATATACATTTTGGATAATTTCTTGGGTATAGGTTTATGAAATGAAATTTCAGTTGTTAATTGGTCAACGTTTCGCCCGTCATTGGGAGCTTTTTCAAGACGTATTATATTTTCTAATCAACCTAAAACATGTTATCAATGAATATTACAAGAACAGTACAGTTTCAATCTTGGCACAAGTATACAATTAATATGCTTTACGTCAAAAGTTTTAAAAATATATTAAAAAGATTAAAAGGGGTTAGTATTTAAAAGATTTTCAAATGACGGTTGGACATACAAATTTTAAACCAAACGTTTCACATTTTAAAAACACAGATATATTTTGTACGTACCTTGGATATAATGTTACATCTTTGGATGCTATCTAGTGTATAATTTGCTATATAAAGATAAGGGAACTATGTTATTTTAATTTTTTGCTTTTTTTGGTACGTAAGAAGTATTCTTCGTTTTACCAGGGTCTAAATCACAATTTAATTTATTACAGGTGACGTTGAGAAAGTTTGGATATTACTTTATTAAGTTATGATAAATCTGACTTAACCTACTTATATCTTGTCTGTCGTTTACACTGTCTGTATCTTTCTTTATATGGATCATTTCTTTGATTGATAATTTATGGTAATTACTATCTTGATTTAATATTTTGGTGTCTTTAAAATTGAATTCATGTTTAGTGTTCTTTTCATGTTTATGTAGGGCAGTTGAGGCATTTTTTGTGTATTTATATATGTATATTATGCGACCCCAATTTTAAGTCACTCTATATCCTGGTCACGGCACCAGTGAAACTTACCGATCCCCAGCCTATGTATTACATTATAAAAGTCGGCAGTCAGACACATGATCATACAATTTTTTACAAACCTATTTCAACCTATCCATTACGTTGCCTATTTAGTATCTCCCAAGTTATTTTAGAGTTTGGAGCCGCAAAAGTCGTTTGTGTTTTTCTTTGTTGGGAACTATTGTTTCCCTTTTTTGGAGTGAAACTTCTTAACGCGCGCCGGTAGTAATATTTGAAGGTCGCGACACGACGAGAGGCAGCGGTGGTCGGTGACGAAAAACGATCACGATATAGCCGCGGCGCGGCGGTCGGTGACGAAAAATGGTCACGACAGTTTATTGTGATATCTTTGTTACTTTACAAGCAAAAAATATGGGATTTGCTCTATTACCTTGTCAAGACATAAGCGAAACTTTTATGAAGAATATTTTTTTTTATTTAGGTCATCCCTTTTTGTTAATTGAGTGGTATATTTAAAAGAACTGCTTTTTAACCAAATTCGTTACGTTACTAGGGTGTTTAAGTTTAAGAAGTTTCACTTCAGATATGCGCACATAGTGCAAACAGAACCAGTGAGCACATGTTAACATAAAAAAAATCTTAATAAGTGAAGAAAGAACATATTAATTTCCTTAAAGCTCAGTATGAACATAGGTAAGTTAAGTCCTTTTGTTAAACTCTAAATATACTTAATTATGCCACCTTTCAAAACTTGTAGTAACGTCCAGGAACGTAGTACTTCATATGTACCATTTTTAATTCAAGAACTAGATCACCTATTAATATATTAGTCCAGAGTAATTGGAAGTGATACCTGTCACTTATCACATACAGTTATAATTTAGGTATAACTTAACGTCTCAATGCTAACATATTATTGGCGAATAATTACCGAATGTTTTTTTTGTGGGCGTGGTACGTTGTACCTGATAATTATTGCATTTTTCTCTTCTCATAATATTGTATTTATTAGTCCAGAACTTAACGTAACTACGGTTACGATACTAACGAAGATTTTAAAATGGGAAACAAGAAAAGCAATATAATTAAAAATCAAGCATGCCGAAAGACAACGATCCAGGAGCGGACACACAGTTCTTAACAACTCCTGTCGGACATCCATGGATTTTGTCAATTATACGTCGACTTAACACATTACCCTATCTACAACCTATCGCTTCAATACCATTATTATTCGCGTGTACGTACATCTGCATATTCCCATTCATTTAGACATCACACAACAACGTACAATTCAAATTCAACCAACTATCGTATCATACACTCGGGATATTCAGTTGTATGCAATTAAATAATTAAAATATCGGAAGTACGGATCTTGCCTGCGGCAATCCGTACCGCTTAATATTTCGTTCTTAATCAGATAACTTCCCTATGAAGGTACCCTTCAGAAGGCATCGTGCCCATTGACTGTAATTCACCAGATGTCCTTAACTTTACTACAAGAATGAAACAAGTGCTAGTGACCTATTTAACAGCTGTGAAATTCGGAAAACATTTGAACTTTCGATCGATTATTGTCTGTCTAGACTTTTTAATTGTTTTAGATCTAATTACTAAAATTTAAGGGTTTATTTGGGGCCAGAGTTAGGTGACCAGAATAGCATTAAACGTGACCAAAATTTATAGAACCCATTTTTTTCTTGATATAGTTCCCCTTCCCATTTCCGTGTAATTGCGCTTACCTGGAAGAATTTGGTTGACTGATTTTTCTCCCCCAGCCCTCTTAGCAGAGTACATATTTGCTGTTTGTTGATTTTGTTGAGTTTCTCAGGCGAACCCTTTAAAAGAATAATTTTTAGAATAAATTTCAATGCTGTAGGCTCAGTTGGCTGGCTTTTTATATGGAGCCTTCCCCTGTATCCAGCCAACGTCACGCATCTCCCCTTGCCCTTTACTTGACTTACGGTTTCTTCACTCTTATTGCGTGGCAATATAGGAACCTAATTCCCTTATCAAACCTCAAGAATTTTAAATAGTTCGAGCGAGCGCACTGTAAGCCCACGACTTTGCTTGTTTAAGCCCCGTTAAAATTTACCATTGGACTATTATTATATTATATGCATATTATAAAGTATGCATATTAAAATCCATTTTATTGAAAATTATTTGTCTTGCTGGGTTTTTTATTTTTTTTGTAAGGAATCACCTGACCCTGGTCTGACACTTTTCATTATTGAACTTGCTGGTCGTTCCAGTACCCCAAAACTCCGCAAATATTTGATTTCTCTCAGGAACACCAATTTTCTCTCTACATTTCATTCGACAGGATGGAGGATTCTTGCACGTTCTAGCAGCTTTTGTTTTTCCTGACTTTGTAACATATTCCTTTCCATCATTTCTTGGGTTTTCTCTAACACTTCTGGTTTCTCTGGACTCACCTTTAATGGATTTCCTTTTTCTGGACCTTGATGTTAAATGATTCTCTAGGTTTTCCATTTTAGCTTCTCTTTTTGCAGTAATGCGCTCTCGTATTTTAGGCTCGAGCTGGTTTTCTTCATTCTCCGAGACATTAATAGATACATAGTCAGGAGCTTTACATAACTCGTCGGAGTTTAAATCAAAATTAGATGGCAAGGTCATTGTTTGTTGAAGATTCTTGTTGTATTGATTAAGCCCATGATCGGTATCTCGCTGTTCATTGGGCATACCTGAACAATCTCGGGAACAACCAATATCTTTCACGGCTTCATTATTTTTAGGTGAAAATGCAGTCACTTCTAAAAAAATAGTTCGTAAAAGTGAAATTATTATTTAAATGTATAAGGTTTTTGTTAGTACCAATAATAAAAGGAGTGCCAGCAACTGACCCATTTGGGGATTGGTTACTTAACTTCGGTTGCAATGTGACATGTGATTTTGAATAAGTATCTTCGTCACTAAAGCACTATTCTAATTCGTTCTGAGATGTCACTGGTTCTGTCTAATAATGAATCATTAACAATGTTTTCAAACGATGGTTCTAAAACAAAGCCCTAAAAGAAATTCAAATTAAAGTTTTTTAATTTCGACTAATATTACAAGATCCCACTAAGGTCGCCCTTTCCTCATAATTTTCCGGACAAAATATGTTTTTTATACATGTAGTACATGCATATGAATAGACACAAAAAAATTAGAGCCTAGATTAGTAGTCAGTTGTCTACTTTTGTTTAATAATAAAAAAATAATAATTAAACATAGCCTTGCCAGGATATCTTGCGGCAACCTTAATTTCTTGTGTTTATTTTTTAAATTATACATATTATAAAAAAATATTTTTTGTACATCCGGGACTAACGTATATCCTTTAGTTCCTCCAAGCAGAGACTAAAACGGTTCATTTAATCTATGGGGACTAAAATAATCAAAAATTTCCATTTCGGCTGTGATCACAAAATTAATGACACTGACAACTTGTTTATATACGTCACTGAATTACATAATAAAACTATAAAACTCATAATACTTGAACTAGTAATTATGTCCATTTATTAATTTAAACTAATCATACTAACATTTGACTTTCGTCAACAGGTTCACATCATCTTTACTTTTTACTCTAAAATTTTCACAACTTAAATTAACATTATATCCAACTTTCATTACCTGTTTTAATGTTGTCACTGTCATTTGACTTTATCTACATTATTTCCAGATAATGTAAAGGTAAAGTCGACAAGAACTTTAATAACTCTCACTTGAAGCATAGTTTCTTTTCTTTCAGCCTATCCATCAAAATGTTGATTAATACATTTTGAAATAACACAATAAGTGTCCAAAATATCGATATCATTAAAATTAAAAGATAAATGTTGTACATGGTTTATAAAACAAGAAAAAGACTCCAGAAATTCTTGATATGTAATTTTGTAAAAAATTACTCAATTCGTTAACATTTTCAACAAATCTATACCACCAAATTTCTAGATAATTTACAATTTCATGTAAAACCTTTTTGATATGGAATATGCATATTCTTCATTAATACCACCTTCTTTTGACAACTTTAAATGCATGTTTCTTGCAGTAAATCGAAAAACATTGCTATTCAACCTTTATCTATATTTCTGTAAAATATCTAGGTATAAAGTAGATACTTCTACAGCTATTATTTTGTAATTGCTTCGTTCAAAAGTTGTAACTGGGTATGCGTGAAATAAAGCCACAGTTCTGTAGTTTCATTATGAAAAAACAAATAACAAGAGCAATAGCTGAATTTTGTTCACTGAAAAATTACGTTTTAAGAACCTAATACTATCGCAAAAATTTTTCAGCACAAGGGAACAGAGTCAAGAATCGGGTTTTTGAATGGTACAAAAGCCCTTCAAACTCGACCCCGATAAAATTACAAAAGTCTCTTAAGTTCTGCGTTCGTACAGTAAAATGCTGAAATGGTTGTAGATTTTAAAAACTATGTTTTCAATGTCTATGGGAATTATTTTCCCGCACGCTATAGATATGGCGTTGGCACAACCAATTGGTATAATGTTTTTTTCTAACTATTGCTGCAAAACGCTGTGTGCATTTTGTCCTATAGATTTATCCTTATTCTTGATAGAGCCAAAATTCACTGTAGCATTATTTGCGACGAACCCTACCACCTTATTTTCAAATGCATATCGTCTTACCGTATCTAGCAGAACCTAAGCCACGTTTGCGATGTTTCATTTTGTAATTAATGTATTTTCAAAACACAGGTTTTGACTGGTATGAATGTTGTCTGTTAATTCACAAAATCTATTCAAGACGGGCAAAAGTTTTATTGCTTTTCTGTTGGATGCGTCACACGCAATCAATGCGAATGAACATGCTTCCATTTTTTTTAACTCATTGCACCATTCACATATTTTTACAAGAGCTTCGTTTTTGGTTCTAGCACAGGAAAACTTTTTGCTGCAAAATAATTTTAATAAATTACTTGTGGAGTCCATGCTAATTAAATAATTATGCCTCAGAGTTCATCTGTAATCATCTGTAATCGAATCAAGTTCTTCGGATGAGCTTTTTCTTGTCAAATAATTGTTCAACTTTTAATTTTTTGATGTTGGCACCAAATTCACACGCACCTTTAATTTTATATGTTGCCCTATGACAAACTTGCCTTTATTTTGTATTGAAAAATCTTTTCTACACTCCATACTGTTAGTTTTATATACATCATTATTTGACCTCGACTTTTTATGCAAGGAAAAGTTTTTTCAAACGCCTCACTATATTTGCACTTTCCTTGAGCACTCGTTTTATTTGCAAAGCAAAATATTCAATTTAAATTAAAAGATAAAAATTACCTAGTTGCGACCACGTGTAATGCGAGTCTAGCATGCGTGTTCGATAACTGAAATGAAAATTGCTTCACCCACCGTCAGTTTCACAGCACACAGCCTGTTATTCACGCTGTTAAGTAAGTGTATCTTCATTACATTCGTTGTAGAGTAGATACAAGAATAATAAACTAGAGAAGATGGTTACATCGGCTAGATCGTTTTACTGGCAGCTGCTCTGTCGTGACGCAGCCTCGCGCGAATTTGGCGCGAAAGGCTTAACATACAGATGGCAAAGACGCACAAGCAAGACTATTTTTTTTTTGTTTAGAGTTTATAAAAATGTGTTTAGACTCAAAATTTTAAATGGATAATAAAATTAAACTATTTAATTAAAATTAAACTTTTGTGTTTGAATTTAAGCCAACCTGAATAAGCCAAAAGTAAATAGAAGTATAACGATTCGGGGATTATTAAATCTTGTATGAAAGGTATCCTTCAGAGTCTGAGTTTATGAGAGAAAAATAGATAAAAATTTAAATCTGACACCTCTTTCATACAGTGTGAGCCTAAAAAGGGTGCATAATTTGGAAAAGCTTAATAATTGGTTCTCAGAAAATGTTAGTTAGTACCTTTCTGAAATAAAGGATTCATATATATTAAACGACCCCGCACGGAACCTCTGGTAATTTGGATCTCGGTGGAATTTGATAATTTTTTGGTATGTTGTAGTACCTAATGTGGTTAAAAAAAGTGCAAGTTTAAATCGGTTTGTATGACTAGTTTCTGAGATATCAGCTTTTAAAATCCGGAAAAATGCCAAATATGGGTGGTTTCACATTGAAAAAAATGAATTCCAATATAGATTAAGATGATTATAACATATGGATTCGTTTAGCTAGATACAGTTTAAACGTTTAAAAATAATTTCGTAAGTAAGAAAGTAGCCCCCGTATACTAGCTGCAAAGTATACGGGGGCTACTCAAAAATATCGATATTAAAGTAAATACTATTACTGCTTCATTGGCTACAGAAACCATAAACTCGCCTTAACTTTATAGATTTATAATGCTTTTATTTTTATACAGGGTGTGTTCCTGCGTAACTCAGATTAGCAAAAATGGACTTACCGATAAATTGGTTTTTTCTTTTTCTTCTCCTGTGCAGCTATACTCGGGATAAGTATGGGTGAGGAAAAGGAAGGAAAAATGGGAATATACCGGGTTGAGTAACACTACCGAATAAATTATAGGTCGCTGAAATTAAACTTTACCGAGTTCCGTAATAATTTGTCATTGTTTTCGTTCTTTTTTTAAATGCAATTTAAATTTTTTCCTATAATTTTATTTGTTTTTACGAAACGGCTCCGTTAATTTTTCTCTTGCCTTTGTTTGTCTAATGCCAATAGCTAAAATATACCTGAGCTTGGTTATTTATGTATGACTACTTTAAAAGATATCGATGTTTATCTTCTAATAAAAAAAGTGCAGTTGATCAAGAATCGTTTACATACGAATTTATTGAACTATTTTTACAAACTTAAATATACCAATATTTAACTATTTAGATAAAGAAACGACCAAACAAACAAATGCTTAATAACTAATAATGTTATTAATAAACAATCGTTAATAAATACATATATATTTAAACAACCTAAACTAGCGCTGTTGGTTATTATTAAGAGGCCTGTTTCCACCATCTTTTACGCTTTCCAATAAGGACTGACTTGGTTACTTAATATTATTCTGATGACGAGCGTATCCAATGTACCAAAGTACACTGCAAACATGGGAGCAACAACTTAGTGTCCTTGCACCACTTTTACATGTACAGGGTGGCCCGTTTAAGAGGGGCCTATACCTTCTCTCGAAAACTACGTGGGTTGGAAAAAAAGTGTAAATACAAAAGTTATTCGTAGTAAAATGATCTTTATTTTTTTGTATTGTTTTAATCGTCATTCTTTTATATACAGGATGGTCAAAGAAAGTTACACTTTTTTAAATGAAACGCCCTATATTTTATTACATTTTTATATTGTACTTAAAATTCTAAGCATATTTGATGTATGATGTTATACCTCTAGAGTTAGTAATTTCACAGATATAAACAGTTGAAAATCGGTACTTTGACTAATTTTCATCTTTGTAGCAAGAAGACCATTAGAGATGGAGTAAAATTTATTTCACATTCCTATCTTAACTTTTCAAGAGCTATTTAACGGTACTAATTGGCAGGTGGTACCATGGGTACCAAATCTGGTACCTCGGTAGGTACCATCAGTTAGCACCATCAGATAGCTCTTGGGAAGTTAAGATAGGAATGTGAAATTCATTTTACTCCGTCTTTAATGGTCTTCCTGCTACCAAGGTGAAAAGTAGCCAAAGTACCGATTTTCAACTGTTTATATCTGTGAAACTACTAACTCTAGAGGTATAACATCATACATCAAATATGCTTAGAATTTTAAGTAGAATCCAAAAATGTAATAAAATATAGGGTGTTTCATTTAAAAAAGTGTCACTTTCTTTGACCATGCTGTATATAAAAAAGTGACGATTAAAGCAATACAAAAAAAATAAAGATCATTTTACTAGGAATAACTTTTGTATTTAAATTTTTTTTCCAATCGCCGTAGTTTTCGAGATAAGGTATAGGTCCCTCTTAAACGGGCCACCCTGTACAATAGTATCCTGAAATAAGGTCGCCTTTAGGAGCATTTTGGTTTAAATTGTATAAAATCCAAAGCTGATGCTTGACGGCATTCCTAAATCTAGGCGCAATTCTACATCGAAAAAATCCTGGTTCATAATTTCGTATATCGAGCTCAAATATATTTGCTCCCTCTAATTCAAAGCTATCCTGAATGTAGGAGGGAGCAAGGCCTATTTGATATACGCCCATGGTAATGCTCCGTAGGTTTTCCATGGTCATAATTGGAAAATCTGGAAGATGGTTTTCACTTAATCGAATCCATTGGCCTCGAACTTGCTGCAGATTATCGTTAATAATCCTATCTTTTAAATTATTTGTCAGCATTATTCGGGCCAACTCTACATTTGCATCTTGTATCAATATTGAATCTCTAAATCTATTTATTAAGGTACCAGCAATTTTATAGAAATCTCCAATATTAATAATGTGCTGCAATGGTATGGGACCATCAAAAAACTTAAAAATTGATTTAATGTGGCCGTTACGAGCCTCTGTCACCCATCTGGTTTTTGTTATCAGGCGGGATTGATTTGCAGCATCAGTTGACAACTGATGTTCTCCAGGTTGCATAAAGGTTGGTATACGGCAAGCTATATCAATTTCTTCAAATAGAGGAACTGAGTCTCTATATTCTCGATCACAAATCACGATATCTCCTTCTTGTAGCCAATGACTTAGTTCCTGTTCCAGTTCAACATTTAAACAAGACGCATCATTGTTCGCTCCGTCTTGAAAATACGGCCCTAGAATTTCCAAAATATAACCATTTGGTGCTGTAATTAAAATTGGTTTAACCAAATGAGCTCGTTTATGGACAGAATATGTTTGTCTCAATGTTCTAAAGTTTTTGCATCTGGGCGTAAAACTATAAGTTGCATCTATATTCACGACTGCCCTAGGAATTTCTGGGGTATGGTTATAGAGTTAATTTGGAAAAGGTGTTACGTGATTTTCTATAAAGCCTTCCCTTGTGATAGCGTTAAGACCTATATTTTCAGACACAAATCGGATAAGAACTGATTTTCTTACTAAAGATATTGCAAGACTTACTGATTGCCTTGAGGGATAGTAGAAAATTACCTTTAAGAATTCATCAGGTAAGCCAAAGCCTTGCCTAAGTTTACATAAAAACATTATTAAATATTTTTCTGAAATACGGCGTAAATAATCAACCTCTGGTACAGGATCACAATATTGATATAAAACGCGAAATTGTTCTTTTGTAAGGGAAGATGTGCAAATAAAATCTTCATCTGAAAATCCTTAAGATTGCTGTATCCAGGGAGATGATCATTTATTGTTTGTCGCAAGCTTTGTTATAAAACATATAATTGACGCCATGAGACGTGGTACGGTCTGTTTATAAACCGTATCCCTGGAAGAAGTGCGGGCAACAAAGTTCCCTGCTCTTTAAGGTGCCTATTACAAACTCGAACTATTTCCGGTACATATATGTTTTTTTCTACAAAAACGTTTTTAATAAAGTTTATATTTACACGATGGGTACTTTCCGTTCCATTGCATATAGCACAAGACATGTTTGCTGTCTGTCTCAAAATGTTTAAACGGCGGCAGTTTGGATCTTCATTCAACATCTAGGAAAAAGATCTGGGATTGCCACCAAGCCCTTCTTTTTATTGAGGCACCATTACATTTGCAAAATCTGCAAGAAATAGATTTCGCCATTTGAATTCTGTCTGGGAAAAGATTTTTGCACATTTTATCAGTAGGATGCCAAAATATTCACTGTCTTATTTTAAAAAAGAACCTTATGGTCTATATTTTCTCTCCTACTTATGGCAATTTGCCGCTTCATTTCAAAATGGTCTCAATGATTTAGTCTCACAGCAAATCTAGGTTCATTCAATATATTGCAGGAATAACATCGAATTCGATTACGGAAAGCCATATTAAAAAAAATTGTAAAATAAACTAAAATGTGTTTATTATTTAAGACAATTGCACGCTGTCACTCTTGCGTTGCTAACATTTGTTAAAGCCATCTTTGACAATTAGGGTGCTTAGTTCCGCGCATCTGCTATTGTACAATAGATGAAAGGGGAGGTAGGTTGTTGCTTCCATATTTGCAATGTACTTTGGTATCTTGGATACGCTCGTCATCAAGATAATATTAAATATCCAAGTCAATCCTTATTGGAAAGCGTAAAAGATACTGAAAATAGGCCCCTTAACTATAACCAGCAGCGCTAGTTATATAAATATATATGTATTTATTAACGATTATTTATTAATAATAATATTAGTTATTGAGCATTTGTTTATTTGGTCGGTTCTTTATCTAAATAGTTAGATATTGGTCTATTTAAGTTTGTAAAAATAATTGAATAAATGCGTATGTAAACGATTCTTGATCAACTGCACTTTTTTTTATTAGAAGATAGATATTGATATCTATCAAAGTAGTCATACGTAAATAACCAAACTCAGGATATTTTAGCTATTGGCATTAGACAAACACAGGCAAGATAGGAGAAAAATTAACGGAGCCGTTTTGTAAAAACAAATGAAATTATAGAAAAAAAAATGCATTTAAAAAAAGAACGAAAACGCACCCTGTATAAAAATAAAAGCATATATAGTATAAATCTATAAACGTTACGGCGAGTTTATGGTTTCTGTAGCCAATGAAACAGTAATAATATTTACTTTTTGAAATACTTCATTTAAAATGAACATTATCATGACCGTGTCAGTTATTTGGCATTGGTACAATATTCTTAAACTTAAAAAATTCGTATCTCAGAAAGAAGACATAGCAGGTTCACAAACTTACTTTAAGTATTTTAAACAGATTCAAACAATCATGTTATGAAGTAAAAAAATGTTGTGGTCTTATATGTATCGTAAACGTGAATGTTAAAATATCGATATTTTTGAGTAGCCTCCGTATACTGACTGCAACGTTCTTACTTACGAAATTATTTTTAAACGTTTAAACTGCATCTAGCTAAACGAGTCCACATTTTATAATTATCTTAGTCTATATTGGAATTATTTTTTTTTAAATGTTAAACTACCCATGTTTGGCATTTTTCCGGATTTCAAAAGCTGATATCTCAGAAACTAGTCATACAAACCGATTTAAACTTGCACTTTTTTTAACCTCATTAGGTACTACAACATACCAAAAAATTATCAAATTCCACCAAGATCCAAATTATCAGAGGTTCCGTGCGGGGTCCTTTAAGTATTAAACAATACCAATTATTAGTTTTAATTAAAAGATATTAAACACTTACCGGCATGGCATACCAGTCCTTCGCGGGGCAACTTTTCTTCCTGCGTGGGTTTCGTGAGGTAAACCTTTGCTTTTTACCTTTTTGATAATGTTTGTCTATTACGAATACCTCTCTTTCTCTTGGTTTTGATAACTTTATCAATACTTTCCGTACTGCTATCCGTCTCAGACATCGTGATAGAATGCAAACAAAAACAATCGTTTGCACCCATTACCATGAGACAGAATCCCGCGCATGTTTTCGAAAACACTGGCACCACGATTAGCTCGTGCGGTTCGAAAAAGTGTAACATATCCAGGATATGTTACCTTTTCGTACCGAGCGTGGAGTCAAGGTCATTACTACTAATATATTAATAACTGGATATGTTCCTTTCTCGCGCAAATTGATGTATTTACCTTTAAAAATTGCTTTGACGTCAAAACAGTGAAATAGCCCAATATTGGACATGTTCCCTTTTACAAATAACCGATTCAATTATGGTTGCCTGTATCTTACATAATATTTGCAGAACTGAGTGAATACTGAGGATGTACTTGAAATAAATTTAAATGAAGTATCTCAAGAGGAAATGTTGATGCGATTTCTTCAGGGAAGATATGGCAGGAGGGCAGGTGAGAAACGCAATATCATTGCAAATTATTGGTTTATAAGAGCACAAATTCAATAAACAATCATTTGTTTTTATCAAAGTGTTTTATGAAATAAAGGGATTATTTATTTATTTACTTAATAATGCTTAGCTTAAGCCTACCTACATCATATTTGAAATAAAGAATAACCTGGTATCTACAATAACCAGCAGCTAGTTGCCTTTATCTTCTATAATATATACTTTACAAAATTACAGCATAGACACAAAAACTTCATATATTTTTGTTATTTATCTAATCAGACTCTTCTTGGTTTGTTCTATTTACTATTTTCTTACCAAACAGATGTTCGACGGAAAATTCGTATAAATCAAGAAACCTATCTAACCTCTGGATTTGTTGTTGTTTAGACTAGTTCGGATTTAATGATTAAAATGGATAGGTCTGTCGCCTTTTTTTGACTTAAAGTGTTCCTCATATGACTTTTCACTCTATTTAGTATTTTAAGCGATGGTCGCTGTTGCTGCCTTGGAGTTATTTTCGAAGATATTCCTCAAGTCCCGACTGCCTGGCGCATTTTTGCGATTGTTGGGTATAGGAACAGCGGCGTGCGGCATTTTTTTTTGTTGGAAAATATGTTAGTTTCTTATAAATGTAAACGATGATTTGATTGATTTGAAAGGATATACCGATTTTTGTTTTTAAATTAAAAGCATTACAGTTTTTTGGCGTTCGGAACTCCAAGCGTCATGCGTCACGCCGACAAGGATTCCTACTGTATTTTTTGCATTAATTGCCCATAACAAAAGTTATATAGTAAAATCAAAATGTTATCACCTTAACAAGCCGAGAAATTTGGACATTGGGATATTTTAGAGTATCAGGCGTGCGTCGCGCCGGGCCAGCGGGCGGCGCCCCTACGCTATAGCTTAGTAGGTAACACGGTCCTGAACGGTCCCATATCCAATAAGTAGCCAGCGCGCAACTGTCCTGTGAAATTAAGAGTACTTACTTTATTATTTTTCTGACCGCGGCGCGCAATTGATCTACACCCCTAACCCCTAGTATTTACGTCCGTGATATATCTCGCACTCCCGCCGGAATCTGCAGGGCATATAAAAAGAAGGCTGCATGAAAATCCACAAGATCCAGCTGCGGCTAACATCAAACGATCTAGTGAAGTCGCGGCAATGACTCTTTTCATGTTCTTTATAAATCCAACAGGTACATAAAAACGAATATGAATTTTAACAACTTTTGGGCTGGATTTTACGATATAGACAATACCAAAGTTTACAGAATAAAATATTATTTTGTAGAGACTTTGACAATACTATGGAACGGACTTCCAGTTTTTACTCTAATCTGATTATTCAAATTACAGATTTGTCATAAACAACAAATTATAATGGACTCTCGCACCAAATTTCACTATTTTCTAATAAGCCCATTTAAAGTTATTTAGAAAAAAATATTCGTAAAATCTTAAAACACTGTTTTTATTTGTTGGGGGTTAAAAAATTCTAAATTCTATTGAGTGTGAGATACAGTGTGTGCGTGGATTTGCTTGCCAAATGGGAAACTTTTTTATTTTTCATTGAGATTCACGTATATATATATATATATCCAATTTTTTATACTGGGCGCTCAAAAACTTTTAAAACATGAATTTTGATTAAGAGTAATCTACATTTATTTTTTATTTTTGAGTAAAATGCTTTCTTAAGAACTTGTCTAGATTCAATTCGGCAGTCAATATCCCAAATATCAATTACATATTTTTATTTTTGAAAAATGCGAATTATGACGCACATTTTTCATGAAAACTCTTATTCCATCATATTTTTGAGCGCCTTGTACAAAAAATTGAATATATCTACACGTGAATTTAATTTTTTCGCAAATAAAACTTTATGAAGAATAAAATTTTTTGCTAAATTGAAAATTAAAAGTTTCCCATTTGGCAAGCAAATCGACGCACACACTGTACATATATTGCTACTCTTAAAATAACGAGCTCTTTCAAAAATCAAAATAAAAAATTCCAGTTCGTATAAAAAAAATTAAGTAGATGATGGTGATCCAAGAACGAAACGTCGACTTTGAAAAAAGCCAAATCTGATGAATAACGCCAGGAAAAAATAAGAACAGTCCTGCTAATATTTGGTCTTCTCCTAACATCTTCGAAAGTAGTCGGAATTTCTTCAATTTTAAAAGTCATTTGAATGAGCTTCAGAGTATAAGACCAGGTTTATAATAGTATATTATTTTATATGGAGGAAAAGTAATACTTTTCATGGCGCGCTCGTGTTTAACAGCCGAACGGAGTGAGGCTGGTAATAGAGAGCAAGCCATGAAAAGTAACTTTTCCTCCAAATAAAATATGCTGTTTTTTCTTCAAATGTCGACAAATTAATGCAAAAACGTCGCTTTTTAATAGTAATAATGATTATTATTAAAGATAAGTTGGTTCGCAAGGCGGCTTAGACCGGTGCGGTGTCGGTGAATAGGCTCAGTTTGTTGCTATAATAATGTCATATAAAGCTGTCAGTGGACACTGTCAACAATAATTATTTTTTTAAAATTGCGTTTTCGATTGCGTTTTAATTCCGTATTGATAAGCAGTTATTGAGTAAGTTCGATTAAATAATAACCAATTTGTTCCTAAATTAGTGATTTTTAGAAATGCAGTCACAAATTGAGTGATAAATACAAATTTTAGTTTAATAACTCTTGAGTTGTTGACGCTTATTTTGAAGTTTGTTTGTATTGTATCTATGTTGATATGACAACACTTTTACCTCCGCCGGCGGAAAAGTGAAAAGTAAAGCTCCGGCGGAGGAAAAGCGAAACTTCACTGCCGCCTACACAGTCGAGTAATGATCGATTTACTGACGTTTGAAGAAAAAATATGTTTACAGTCAGATTGTTACGAGTTAGAAAGTTAAATTAGCTACCTTTATATATTATTCTATCTCTTAACTTTACGAACCGGAGGCTAACCCGCAACATTTTGGGGGTGTCACGCCCAAGTTTTACTCAAAAATCGTAAAAAAACACGCCTTCCACGAACGAAGCGGATTTTACAAAGAATTATTGAAAAAGTTTTGGTACCCAAAAGACGCACCTCGGGCAACCATTTTTTGATGGCTCACTGTAATTGTAATTTAAAAAAAAATGAAAGGCGCATACTTTTCTATTATATATCTACTATTTTGTGGGTTTCTAACCCAAGTTTTGCCACGAAACTAACACTATACAAAATTTTACCAAGAAAGTACTCAAAACTTATCAAAAGGTTCTGTTAAAAAAACACTTAACATACCCCCAGAAATTAATGCTGAAAGTTGCATAAAAATTAATTAAATAATTAGTTAATGCTGAAAGTTCCATAAAAAATCCTACCATAGGTTAATTTACAAAAATATTACAAAAATACTATTGTCGGTATTTACACACGCATATTGCTTATTTGATTAATTTTTAACGTTAATTAACAAGTAGAGTCAGGCCGATCTTTGCCTCGGATCGCCCAATTATCGGGAAATCATTACACTTTTGGATGACTAATATTATCAGAGCCTATAGATTATAGATTATTATTGTTCATTGGAGATACGATGAATATTATTTATTTATTAGATAAATTTTAATTACGGTTAAATAATATACCGGGTGACAACGAAACTACTACACAGGCCCGGATTTGAGATAAAAACTTGAAATTTTTACCGACCATAGGGTTCAGTGACGTACACATTTCCAGCAAAAAAAGCAATTGACAGTCACTTCCGGTTTCACCGGAAATGATATAAGTTTAACTTTTTTAAATGGCAACCCCCGTATATTTTTGCATATTTGAATTCTACGAAAAATTCTAAACACTTTTTGTGTAGGATGTACTATAGCTAAAGTTAATAGATTTGGACTTATGAGACTTTAAAGTTTACCCTATTTTGACATTTATTTGCATTTTATAAGAAAACAACATGTGCTACGACCAAAACAAATGGTGCAATTTATACGTCAACCAAGGCGCTCTAGGATGGCAGAATAAAAAACTTGAAATTAAGAGTTTTAAAAATGTATATTTTTGATATGTTGATTTTCAATTTTTCATCGATTTTTATGTGAAAACGTTTTAAACCTACAGCCATGAGACTTTCACTACCCAATCTTACTTTTTTGTCTTCTTTCCATTTATATCCTTAGTTTTCATTTTCAAACAACGGATATTATTTTTTATTATGCTTATTGGATCCATAAAAATGATATTTAGTTCATGTTTAGCCATGACACAGGTTGCTATGGTTTTTAAAACCAATTGAATTTTGACAGGTAAATTATTAACCCTGTGTCTTCGGCAGATTACACAATTTTGGTTGCAATTTGTGTAAATTATCGTGCTTTGTTTCGTGACTTTTTTTCGGCTTAGACTAAAAGATCTTTGCAATCTGTATAAAATGGCAAGATAAAAGTTACCTGTCAAAATTCAATTGTTTTTAAAAACCATAGCAACCTGTGTCATGGCTAAACATGATTATTTTTATTTTAATAAATGCCATCCACTAAATAGCAATTTTATGGATCCAATAAGCATAATAAAAAATAATATCCGTTGTTTGAAAATGAAAACTAAAGATATAAATGGAAAGAAGACAAAAAAGTAAGATTGGGTAGTAAAAGTCTCATGGCTGTAGGTTTAAAACGTTTTCATATAAAAATCGATGAAAAATTGAAAATCAACATATCAAAAATATACATTTTTAAAACTCTTAATTTCAAGTTTTTTATTCCGCGATCCTAGAGCGTCTTGGTTGACGTATAAATTGCACCATTTGTTTTGGTGGTAGCACATGTTGTTTTCTTATAAAATGCAAATAAATGTCAAAATAGGGTAAATTTTAAAGTCTCATAAGTCAAAATCTATTAACTTTAGCTATAGTACATCCTACACAAAAAATGTTTAGAATTTTTCGTAGAACTGAAATATGCAAAAATATGTGGGGGTTGCCATTTAAAAAAGTTAAACTTATATCGTTTCCGGTGAAACCGGAAGTGACTGTCAATTGTTTTTTTGCCGGAAATGTGCACGTCCCTGAACCCTATGGTCGGTGAAAATTTAAAATTTTTATCTCAAGCCATTTATATTAAAACATAGAAAAAATATCTTTGGCAGTTAAACTCGAAATATTAGGAGTCGCAAGGTAGTGGCATGACCTCTTGGCCGCTTATGACGAGCCGCCACTGTATTGACATATAATGGATACATTTTTAAAATATTTAATATTTTCAATTGATAGTTTTCATGTTTCTTAATAACTAGAATCTAAACTGTTCAACCTAGGGTAATTCTTGATAATAAACCTATCGATGTCAACTTCCTGATTGACAGCAATATATAAATTATCCAAAAATGCGTTATTTATACATCGATTCCATGTTGTTAGTTCTTTAGTTATTGATATACGAGGCACCGTAAGTAGTGTGTTAACGAGAGTGAGTCCTCACGGAGGAGGTAATTAACTTATCCTCCGTGACGGCTCTCTCTCTTTTGCTTACTGAGGAGTCTTTCTCATCATGTAATTAATACATTTCCCATCCTTATCTACATATATGTTGACCTTGCCCCCGACCCTGACTTTTCCCCTCCCCTCTTAAATAAACATAATAAAACCAGCAGTTCTGTATGTTTCTTCACTTCACAGTTTAGTTTTCAATGGAAGAACTCAAATTAAGAAATCGAGTACTCAAGAGAGTCAATTCAGAAATAGTTAGTTCGGAAACAGTTAGTTCAAAAAAGAAAGAAAGTGAAGTGCATTTGAAAGAGGAATGCCCTATTTCTTTTAGTTCTTTGGAAAAAGAAAACATTTGCACACCAAATTGGTGTGAACACAAATTTTGTTTAGATTGCTTGACAGAATGGTTAAAAACGAAGGATGTTTGTCCATTGTGTAGAAGTCATTGTGATTACATTAATATAAAATATACTAATAAAAAAAGAGCTATTGTGAAAGAAACTAAATCAATTGTAGATATTTTTGAAACTATTCTAGATGGTGATAATAATGAGGAAGATAATGAAGTAGTTTATATCATTCCCAGAACATCAATGTGATAATAAGAGGGAATTTTCTGTTTATAAGAAACATTGATACTTACGATCATTCAGTCGCTGTTAGTTATATACATTAACAGTTATGGATGAGGCTGTGAAAAGTTACATGAAGAATTTAGCCAATTAACTTCAGATAATTATTATAATGCTATGCATAGCAGACCAGAATATGTTGACTTTTATTGTGAGTTTGCGGAACATTATTCGAAAGGTGCGTCCGCTTGTGCTCAATACTTCGAAAATTTCAATGTATTGCAGTTTGTAGTTGAACTGAAACAATTGGGATTTTTTGTTGAAGTGGTTAGTTTGAAGAAATATATAGGAGATCCAACTATATTAGATGTGATAAAATTGGCAGAAGAAGAATTGGGAGAACTTCAATTTGAAGTATTTGTGTAAGATATGGAGAACTTTGTGTTAGAACTTTATGAAAACTTTTTGATGTCGGAAGCCTGTTCGCGGTTTTATGCGCTTGCGGGAAATGATGCTGAAGCTCAAGATATACTGTGGTATGAGAACTATATGCAACATGCTGAGTTTTGTAAAAAAGGTGTACAAGTGTGTAGCGAGTTCTTAAAGAACAAAGACAGAGTAAAGTTTGTATTGGAACTTAATATGTTAAAATTATATTATAAGAATATATGTGTGTATTAGGAAATTTAAATGTGAGAAATGAAATGTATTTAATAAAACAAAGTTAAATAAAATTATTTTTTTTATTCATTCATAAAAAAATTATTATAAATATAAAACACATTTGAAAGCGCACACATAGATGGTGACTTTGAAAGATAAAAACATTTAGGTGTTGAAGCAATTAAAATTGGTTGTTCATCTAATTCAATTATTGGTTTGCTGGAATATTTTCTTAGGTAATCTGCTTCTTCGTTTCCTTTAACGTAAACAAATTGCGCTTGTTCAGTCAAGTTTTTTACAATTGTTGAAAAGTGGTGTAGTGGGGTATAACCGATATTCCAATTAATGCAGTGGTGATTTTTCATTAACAATACAGCTTGCTTGTGCGCTTCAGGAGAAAGAGAATTCAAAGAAAATGGTTGCTTGAAAACATAATGACTAATTTTTTCTCCATCATAGGCAGCTAATTCTTTAGGTAGAAATTTATTCTTTTCATCTTTGAACGCTTGAATAACCAAAACTAATCTCATATTTTTAAAGTTGCAAATTTTTTAAACACAAAGTTTTTATTGGAGTATGATTCAATACGTTTTTTCAGTTCTTCTAAATTTTTAATGAAAATGTCTAATTTCTTGAACATATTGTAAGATCATTACTTCATGAACTATATTAAGAACCTGCTTAGAGTTGCTCTATCTTTAAATGATCTTATACAACTAAGAAATATTTGTTCAAATGTTAAATAAATGTAGTGCTTCAAGAGGGTGGGGGTGAAATGTAATATTAAAAGCAACTTGAAAATTAAAGTTGTTTAACAAGTTTAGTGAGTGGGTTGTAAGTGAAAACTTTATCATGTAATATTAAACAATACGCTGAAGTATCTTTTTCTAAATCTTTGTTTAGTTCAAATTATACTCTCATTACTACAGGTCCAGCTTGTAAAGATTCCTTTTGATTACTAAAACAGAGTTTTATCCACAATACCGAAACAGAATATTTGCACT
>MU188998.1:29730-56192 GCA_016904865.1 Pissodes strobi | reverse complement strand
AGAGAGCACATTTTGGCAACAGCACTTATCGTTGCGTCGCGTCGTCGGTCGGCCCCGACCATCTTCGCATGCTTTGTCTCTTTTCTTTTTATGTAACGTTTCATTTGGCTGTCCTTTTTCAAGCACTGCTTTTCCCTTCCGTAGTAAATCCAGTATTGACGGTATAAATGCATGCCTTCGGTTTGTTATGGAATGCTTTTTAGCGGTTGCCGTCGGAGAATATTATTTCGTTTAATATAGGTAGCGTAATATGAGTGGTAGACTGTGATGTTCTTCTATAATATAATTAATATTTTAATTGGCGCTTAAGATACGCTTTTTAAATTTGGATTATATCTACTTATTAGTAAAATTATAATTTATATTATCGGGATTAAAATTAAATGGAAATATATAAAAAATGTCAAAACATCAGGGTAGGCAATGCATTTGTGCTTTCATTGTGTGCACGCCACTGAAGGCTGTGTGCATGTATGAAATGTGCTAGATGAAAAACTTTTGTATTCCATGCATAAATTTAATCCAAAAGGACATCTTAATCAGCATAACAGAGCGCTTTCAGTGTTACTTGTCAGGTGGAACAAAAGAACATATCCACAAGAGGCACAAACTACATCAAAACGACAACGGTCACATCAAAATTTAAATAACACTTTACATTTTAAGAAAGGTTCACATAATTAAAACGATTAACAAAATAACAGACCGACGGCGACGTGGGGACCACGTTTTGATGAAAATAGGCCCTCTGTCTTGTTTGCGTCTAATAAACTTATCACATATATATATTGTGAATTAATTTTGAACTTTGAATTGTTATTCTATGATTATATTTCAGTATCGTCTCAAAAATAGGTATAGTGTAGTATCTCTCTATCTGTGCTAAACAGTCATGTGTTGAAAGAAAAGCAAACTGGCAGCCCCGCTGTCCCTTCGCTGCCAGCCCCGCTGTCCCTTCCCTGCCAGCCGGCACCTTATCAATTTCCAAACTGTTAAAAACGTATGCCAAAAATAAAACTCAACCTACTTTAACTATTCCCTTCTGTCCGTATGATCCATCAATTTGCGTGGCCACGATATTAATGAATTACTTAGGATCGAGGATCAGAAACTAACCTTTTCATTACCATGTCAAAGTCTTACAAAGCTGCATTGTCGCAAACAATATCATGTTGGATAAAGTTTACACTCCAAAAAAGTGCTATAGTATAGATACGCTCAAGTTTACGGCGCACATCACCAGGTATGCTTGCACCTCTACGGTGCAACACGTTTTTTTCCTATTGAAGTCAAAAGTAAAGATTTTAAATAAAAAAAACAAACCTAGCCCCGGGGAGTCGTGTTACAAATGCCCGGCCCCGGTAGTGGGGTCATTAGAGTGCCACCAGTTATGTCCAACTAAACTGAAAAAGCTCCGCTGGTGTTGTGCAGAGTGGCTAGGCTGGCTTATTGAATTAAAGGAACTCAAGCTTAACTTAACAAGAAAACAAGAAAACACAATCTAAAATTTAAGGAACAATATATTCGCTACCAAGTTCTTTTTTTTTGAAAACACAGCAACAATTTATCTGGAGTAAAATGACAAGTTAGAGACAAAAAAATGTCAAATGACTAATAAATTTAACTAATAATTGGTACAATACTCGGTACTGTATGCCTTACAACTAAATGCACTGAACACTACAAACCGAAGTGATCACTTTGCTGTTACCTAAGCTAATTACATATATGTATGCGTGCGCGGGTTGTTGCACCAATTATACAGGTAGCAATAATAATAGGTAAAGTTAAATGGCCACAATAATTAATTCAATGAACCCAATAAACGAATGGAAAATAATAAAAATATTGAAACTGTCCTAAAGCCCGATTGTCAATCCTTAATTTATATTATAAAGAAAGAAAATTCAGAGCGGTTATATTACTCGATAAATGAATGAAAGGAAGAATATTATTGAAACTGTTTTAAAGCCCTACTGTCAATGCTTGATTTATATTAAAAAGAGATAAAATTCAGAGCGATTAATAATAATGAATGAGTAAATAAACTTAAGCTTCTGTACGATACCACTTAGATCCGTCGAACTCTAGTAGAGGTGCCGGGCACCCGTTGGTACTGCTAGGGCATTGGCCATGAGGGTGAAACTAGCAGATGACGCGCCAATAAAATGGGCCCGGAGACAGGACTTGTGGCCACGTATTTGAAAGTTGTAGCCTGCTAGTAAAAGTGGTAGCCTGGTGCTAAAAGTTGTAGCATGGTAAAAAAACTTGTGGCCCTATATTTGAAGTTGTGGCCCTGTATTTGAACCCTGAAATAACCCGATACGCATTAGACAAAGCCCCCTTACTTTACTAAAAAAAAATATAGCCCCCCTTGCATAAATATATTCTCTTCAAAAAACAAATTCCCCCAAAAATTATCAATGAATTTTCAATGACCATCAGCAAATAAAAGAAGCACTGAGGTACAGACAACTTGAATATAAAAAAAGATAGGTATGAGTCACCCCTAAAAGAAAATATAAACTTCCCCATATGATCAAAACTCAAGTTACATTAAAATTCTAATTCAGATTTGATAAAATGGAGTAGATAAGGTAACCCAAGCAATGCAAAGCAAATCGCGGATTATGCACAAAAATCGTTAAGTTGGACAAAAAAACTGTAGCAATAATTACCTCGTTAGTGTGTGAGGGTAGATTCGACGGTCTCGGTCTTATTCGACGAACTTGAAAGCCTCTAGAAATAACGGAAAAAAACCATTAGCGTCATGGCGTCGTCCGCGTGCTTCACAAGCAATAGGGAAACAAAAAAATTCCAGAGAAAATGCTTTCCTAGTGCTGCAGTATTTAGATCCCGATAAATCGGTCGTGTCAAAACACAAAAAGATACCACAATATATCCCCAAAGAATGGGTAGAATTAAATCACAATATTAAAGGTTAAATCTCTAAGACTGCACTCACAGCAAACCTTCTTCTCGCCTTGAAAGGTACTTTTAGAAGAACTCTCTATTCGTTTTCGTCAATTTGCCTTTCTCCTTCTACGAGATAAAAAAAAACCTACGTCAGAACAGCAAGTAGGGAGGACCTGAAAAATTCTAATTCGATACAAGGAATAATTCTAAGATAATAAACGACAGAGTTCTCGTTTATTATGAGGGCAAAATGACGGCGGAAGCCACAATTAATGAACTGAAATTAAATGGTTCACGAAATACCAGAGAATATTCCCTAACAAAACGATAAACTTTTAAAAATTTAAATCAACAGCTGCAATTATAAGAAGTAGTACATTTTTTTTATTCGGAACTAACAACCGAAGGTTACAAAAAGTGTCGGGTGGAAAGATAAATATATAAAGCAGAGGTCCCAAAACGATCTCAGAAATGATCGGCCGGTGATTGGAGTTCAGCAACCAAGGGGTTCCAAAAAGTTATGAAATATTCAAACCGAAAATAAAAATAAATTGGACGAATCTAATGAAACGTAAAAGCGGGTTTCACTAACAAAATGCTTAAAAATATAAATCGGTTCGCTGGCCGTTCTACGGTAATGCAATATAAATTAAGCTAACTTATACTAGTAACATAATATCCTATTTTAGTGACTTGATCAAACCTAAGCGAACTGTAGTTTGCTTATCAACTAAAATAAATATAGTGACAAAGTGTTATAAGAGCTAATACAAATATATCGTTAACCTATATTTATAATAGAATTAATTTACATTAATAAAGGCGGCAATTTTAGGCTTATTGTCAGCAAATCGAATCAATAAATTTAGAATTGATTAACCGATGAGTGCAAAATACAGGATGTTTTTTTGCTAAATGCGGAATGAAATTTAAAAATATTTGACACTGGCAAAATCGGACTGTTACAACGGCTGCTTGGAATGGCGTTAACATAGATAGGTACTATTCGTCGAGCAGCCGGTTGGACGCAAAAATCTAAAGCTTTTGCCACATTTTATAACAGACCCCTTGTGTCAGACAGCAACTTTGCTCAAGCTATTTTGTTCAATAGATGCTTTAAATACTATAGTTTGTTATACTTATATTAGTTAAGAGCTACGTCGATTTAGTTTCGATTGTTCAGTTTTATTGCCTTTAGGCCGAATGTATTTTCATTTGTTAAATAAATACCCACTAATAGTTTAGCGTTAGTGAATTGCCTTGCCATTCCCGCAGTTTGATGCGTAATAAAACCAACGTTTACTCTTCTAGACTTAACAGTCGATAATTCTGATTTTGGTAATTACTTGAGAATAAAAACATTATTTTTATAAGATTTGTTGCACGTCACTTTAAACATCTACAAATCTACACCATATCTATTCATGAGACGATGCTGAAATATAATCGTAAACTAACTTACCTGAGTGATGTTTAATCTTGATTGTATGAAGCATCGTCGAGATAAATAGGTCCCTTCCCCAATGTTTTCCCAATTGGATCCCATAATTCCCAGTACTGCAACAGAACTGCTTTAAAAAAGATTGATAAGGTGCCGGCTGGTGGCGAAGGGAGAGCGAGGCTGCCAGTTTGTTTTTCTTTCAACGCGTGACCGTGTAGCACGGATAGAGAAATACCACGATATAAATAAGTATACGGTCGGTTCACTGGAGACAAATTTCCAATTTTGCCGACAGCGTTTGGCGACGGCGACGGGCCACCGAGGCCCTGCTACGAGAGACGGAGAGTGTGCAAACGGCCTGAGATTGTGTACTTTCGCGTCGCGTTGTCTTATAATAGGAGGAAAGCGCATCAGCGAATACTTTTTAAATCTCTCCCCAGAGATTACTCGCTGCTGCAGGTAGAGAATTTTCTACCGTGCTGCGGCTTTTGCGTTTGATGCAAAACATCAAACGATTTTTGGTGAGTGGGCCTACTTGATATTATTTGTACTCTGGAAATACTATACTATACCTATTTATTTCGACGATGCCTCATATAATAAAGATTAAACTTCACTCAGGTAAGTTCGTTTAATCTTACGAATATTTTCAAAAGCATGTTCGGTAACACTTGATTTTTCTGTTCTACTATCCTTTAAATAAGCTATGTGTTTTCTGTATCTCGTTTGTATCGATCTTCTATTTTGCCCAACATATTTTTGGTTGCAGTCCATGCGTCCAATTGCATAAATTCCACTTTTTTCGAATGTTTCAATTTTGTCCTTTGGACCACCCAATAATTTCTTAATGTTAAAGTGAGTTTGGTATACTAATTTTAAACCTACATTCTTAAAAACATTTTGAAGACCTCTAGTATACTGACGATTATATGGTGTCGAGACATATTTTGTATTTATGCATTTATACTTTTTTACTTTTGCTACATAAAACATAATCATTTACGAGTAGGTGATAAGTTAACATTATTCCGGTTAAACTTTTAAACACCTACACAAGCCTTAAGCAAAACTTCATTTATTTGGACAGATTTCGCCGTCATTTAGTAGCACTTATAGCTTCAGATAAAGCTACTCCAACAGGTGATTAAAGTTAATTATGAAGGCTGGCCAAAGGAAAAGTCAAGAGTGTCAACCGACCTATATACTTTCTAAGTAATTTAAGGTGAACTTTGTGTAGAAAATAGTTATGATTTATCGTTGTAAATGTCTTTATGTTCCTAAAAAAATGGATGTAGTATTATAAACAGCGAGAGATTTTACTTTTATTAATAAAAAAGAATACTTCATCATAGTAGAGGTCCGTTCAAAATTCGTAAAAATAAGAAGAATGACTTCAAAAATTAGAACTCTAATATGGCCTTTGAAATATTGTGAGCTACTGAAAAGCATAATTCTACTAATTAAATATCACCCTGTTCTAAGTTTGAACTAGAACTTGACAAATGTTCCAAAGGGGGACAAAGAACACAAAGTCAAAGTCCCAAGACCAAAGGGTCAAACATAAAAATAGCTTTTAAGACTGTGAATTTTTTGAAAAAACACCTAGTAAATACCAAAGAGAGAACAGAACGATTCTTCAAATCAGGGGTGTATTCGTTGAGTTGTGGTGATTGCTCGGCCGTGTATGTTGGTCAGTCGGGTCGGAGGGTCTCAACTAGGGTGAAAGAACACTTAAGCCTTTATAATAACTTTAAGGATACCAGTATTGTGGAAACTAAATCTGCCTTTGCGAACCATCTCTTGTCATCGGGTCACGGGTTTTCGGCGTCGGAAAATGTCTCATTATTACATGAATGTGCAAAAGGCAAAAAACTGGATCTTTTGGAAAAGTTAGAGATCACGAGAGCTAAAAGAAGTCCAATCCTTGATTGTGTTAATGATGTTTTTAATTTCGAACCCAACCTTATTTTTAATAATCTTAATCACAATAATTAACAAACGTTTTAACATAACTAAGTATATATGTATGTACAATAATTTTTAGTTTTTTAATTTTTTTGTTTTAACTGGTATAGTCCTGTTTTAATTAGAATAATTTACAACGACTAAACTACTGCACAATGTTAGTAAACCCGCTAGTGAACTATTTGTATACCATAACACACGATAGCGGAATGGTTAGGCTGTCCGATTTTGGAGCAGAGGGTCGTGGGTTCGATCCCTGGGCCTCGAGTCGTTGTAAAAATTTCTATTTTTATTTTTATTTTTATTTTTGTTGGTTTACGTTTTTTAAGCAGAAATATGCACTATAATAGGTATGTGAATGTCGCTAAATTATTTTTCAGTAATGTTTAGTTGTGAATGAAACACCAACAGTATATTATCATTTTAACTTGTGAGCGTTGTGGTTGTCGTTTACATAAGTAAGGTATGTTTTTTTATTAGTTTTAATTTTTCCGTGGTTCTACGTTATCATTTTATTTAGGTCTGATGATGCCGTAAGGCGAAACACGTGTAACCATTAAATACACAATACATTGACTGGGACTTTGACTTTGTGTTCTTTGTCCCCCTTTGGAATTAAAGATTAAGTCCCTTTGAGAATTATGGATGATTATTTTGTATTGACAAATGTTATATAAACATTCACAGTTAATTATAAACAACTAGAGCGTGCGACGGGAGCGATTTTAATCCTTAATGATGCAGCCATCAGCATTTTGTAACATATAAATACGCAGGCAAACGCCAAAATTATCAGGCTTACGGTTCTCTCTCCATACCGTTCAATTGGTTGGGGGCAGCACATAGGTGCGTCCACTTCTAGTTGTTCTATCCCACAACTTCAATATCTGTGAACACCTGGACATAGGTCCAGGGTGATCAGGTCCTTATCTAACCGGGATGGATGTATGCACAGGTATACGGCACCCGGGGGATTCTAAAAAGTAGTGAGAGTCGAATCTACGAGTGAAGTATCAACATTTCCAGTAAAGGAATTTTTGGGGATTTTCTAAAAGTAGTGCAAGTGCCTTAGGAATCCGTGACAAATTAGAAACTCAGAAAGACTTACCATATAATTATCAAAACGAATACATAAATAAAAGACAACCCAGCTCACATAAACTTTATTAATAAAATAGTGACCAAGGGTCTAGAGGAACTTTGAACTAAGCCTCCCTGCATGCATTTAATATTAATTGGGTATAGTGTAAACTCTTAATTCATCTATGTTTGTTTGTAAATAAACTTGTTATCGTGTTTATTTATGTATCTCCTTTATCATCTCTTCTCAAATCTGGGCTACTCTCCTGCACGCTAAGTAAGGTGTGGCGTCACAAGTAGAAAATACAAATCGTGACAATATTGTGGTAAGAAACTAGTTTTAACTATCATATTATTTCGGACGAGCACGAAATTAGTACGCCAAATGTCTTTAAACCTGTATTTTATACTATTTTTCTATTTTGAAAGCTTTTTAGTGAAAAAAATTCATTACAATCTATTACCGATCGGCAGTTGCACGGCCATTTTGTCATTCGTGACATGAGACATGGTTACTACTGGAGATTCCTTTCAAGGCGGCCCTTGACATGAACAATTTTGTTAACATCAGTGCAACCAACTTTGATAAAATTAAAACATAGTGTCGAAAAGAGGTTCTTTTCGACACTCCCTTGTGTTGTGAAGTGAAGTAATTTCGAACCAAAAATAAAAAAATGGTATTTCTAGTCCATGAAGTAGCCTCTGAAGTAATATCAGTTTGTAGGCCTCCATTCACTTCTTCTGAATTTAATTCAGAATAATTTGGTTTTAAAATTATAAAAATGTCACCCTGCTTTTATCTAAATCAAATTGAATGATAGGAAGACAGTCCAAACCGTAAAATGACTTACAGAGAGGCAAAGAATTCCTGTGTTTATTTCAATACAATAACAGGCCGAATGCATCTTTACCATCTCAATCAGAAATGCTGATGCGAAGAAAACTCCATAGTAAAAAAAAATTTTAGAGAATTTAAAACCTCTATTTGATATTAAATCTACTCATAAAGAGCTTTTAAAGCATCAATTTAAAATGAAGGATAATAAGGATCAACAGAAGAAGCAACTGAAAGAGTTTGAACAGAATGATGAAACATTTTATTGAGTAAGTCACAGAAATTGGGAGCCTGCAACCATTTCAGGAAATGTGAAGATGGTCATTCTTTCATTATTAAAACGGAAAAAGGTCCACTATTTAGAAGAAACAGATTTTACTTACTATCTGCTAATAATTCCTGTTTATTTAGGCGACGAAGATAATGAAGCTGACGCTATGTCTAAAAGATCTCAAGAAGAAGGTAATTATTGTAGTAGAGCACATAGAGAACTTGATAGAAAAGGAGATTAGCATGGTTTCTGACGGGACGGAGCAGTAGCCGCGCGTAGTCAGAACAACAAGTGGACGTTTCATAAGAAAACTAAAAGAAATACTTTTATTAAGGATGACACAATATGTAATGATGTTAGTTATTATTTTCAACTTAATATTTTTTATATTGTTATTCTGAATGTTTATGAATAAAGTTTAGTTATCAAATAATAATACTCCTCAGGGGTGCAATCCCAGAGGCTTTCCAATTTTCTCCATTAATGTAATATAAATTTGAAACCCGTACAACTGTTACCACATTTACATTGCTTCATATTTAGTTTGTCAATGAATCATATGTTATTATTTTATTAAGTGCTACATATATTTATTTTAAATTCATGCAACTCTTTTCGTATAGTCCTAACTGAATGGCATACTAACCAAATTTAATATTTTAGACCAACTACATAAGGATTATCCATGTCCTACTTGTGGCAGAGTCTATAAGCATCGTGCATCTTTATACAATCACACCAAATTTGAATGTGGAAAAGAAAAGAGTCTTGAATGTCCTGTAGAACTATGTACGTACAAGACAAAGAGAAAAGGAAGCCTGAATAATCATATTATGATGGTGCATCAAGCAATAGTACATTCTTTACCCAAAAGAAGATACAAATATTCTAAAATTGTGTAGATAAATACAGTTCGACGATTACCCTAAGACTATGTGTATAACGGCATTTAATAATGCTAAACTGAAAATCTAATTTTAAGCAAAATATTGTGTAACTGTAAGCCTATTATAGTAGAAATTTTGTGTCGATCAATCCTATAGCTCAGAAACCCACACCAGATGCAAAAGATCGGCAAATTCCGCGCCAGCCAACTTTAACCTTGACGTGGCGGTTATACGCGGCCTGCACCAAATAATCTGGGTATGATTATAGAATTGTTCTTCAAAATTAAAATAGTTGGTCTGCACCAATTAAATGAAAACGTGTTTTGCTGGTGGACTGGTGGAAAATTAAAATTTGCCATAGCCATTCACTTTCTTTTTTTCCCAACAGGCGGTCATGGAAATCTTGTGTTATTATGGCTGCACTGACTTTTTTACAGAAATTCCCCTAATACGCTTTAATGTATGCCGATTTAAGGTTATTTTAACAGTGAAAATGTTTCTGTTATCCTGATATAGGGCCTCAAATCGTGAAAAAGGGCATGCTACATTTGTCACATGACGTCATACGCATGAGAGATCGTGTTAGTTTGTTTATTTAAACTGAAATTTGATCATAAGTTATAGGAGTCGGCTCAAATGACTAACCAAAACTAGCCAAAAGTAACCAAAAGCACCAAAACGGGCTAAAACGTATCGGCACAGGTTACAAACATTAAAATAAGTAAAAACTAAACAAAATGAGCCAAATTTTAAGGACTATACAAAACTAACCAAAAACATTAAATTTGATTATAACATATCGGAAGTGATTCAAACGACTAAAGTAAATTGGAACTAGCTGAAAGTAACCGAAAGTTGATTGAATAACTAAACAAAACTAACCAAAAGCAAATAAAACCACCAAAACGGGCTAAAATGTATCGGAACAGATTCAAAGTATCAAAGTAATTTAAAACTAACCCAAATGAACCGAATATTGGCGACTAACCTAAACTAACCAAAAACATCAAAATTGGTTATAACGTATCGGAACTGGTTCAAATGTCTAAAATAAATTAAAAGTAACTGAAATCAACCGAAAGTTGATTGAACGATTAGCCAAAACTAACTAAAAGTATCCAAAAGCATCAAAAAGGGCTAAAACGTATAGGCACAGATTAACAATATTAAAAAGTTAAAATTAACCAAAGTTTGGCGTCTAACTTAAATCAACCAAAAACATTTAAACTGGTTATAACGTATCGGAACCGGTTCAAATGACTAAAAGAAATTGGAACTAATTGAAAGTAACCGAAAGTTGATTGTATGACTAACCAAAACTAACCAAAAACCGTAACATTGGTAATATCGTATAGGAGCCCGTTCAAATGACTAAAATAAATTAAAACTAACGAAATTAACGGAAAGTTGGTTGATCGACTAACCAAAACTAACCAAAATCACCAAAAAGGGCTAGAACATATCAAAACAGATTCAAACCATTAAAGCAAGTTGAAATTAACTTAAATTAGCCGAATTTTGACTAACTTTAACCAAAAACATTGAAATTGGTTATAACGTATCGGAACTGGTTTTTGGTCACTTGTGATTAGGTTTGGTTGGTCATTCAATCAGCTTCCGATTAGTGTTAGTTACTTTTATTTTATTTTAGTAATTTGAAGCGATTCCGATACGTTATAACCAATTTTAATATTTTTGGATAATTATAGTTGGTCGCCAAAATTCGGATAATTTAAGATCGTTTCAACTTACCTTAATACTAAGAATTTGTTCTAACTTGTTTTAGCCTTTTTTAGTGCTTTTCGTTACTTTTGGTTAGTTTTGGTAAGTCATTCAATAAAGTTTCTGCCAATTTCAGTTAGTTTTAATTTATTTTAGCCATTTGAACCAGTTCCGATACGTGATACCCAATTTTAGTGTTTTTGGATAGTCACCAAAATTCGGCTAATTTGTATTAGTTTTAACTTACTTCCATATTTTTAATCTATTTCGATACGTTTTAGCCTGTTTTGGTGCTTTTATTTACTTTTGGTTAGTCATTCAATCAACATTCGGTTACTTTCAGCCAGTTCCAAGTTATTTTAGTCAGTTGAACAGGTTCCGATACATTATAACCAATTTAAACGATTTTGGTTAATTTTAGTTAGTCGCCAAAATTCGGTTAATTTGGATTAGTTACTTATTGTAATACCTTTAATCAGTTCCGATACGTTTAGCCCTTTTTGGTGTTTATGGTTACTTTTGATTAGTCATTCAATCAGGTTTCGGTTAGTTTTAGTTAGTTTTAATTTATTTCAATCATTTGAACCGCCAAAATTCGGTTAATTTGGGTTAGTTACTTATTGTAATACCTTTAATCAGTTCCGATACGTTTAGCCCTTTTTAGTGTTTATGGTTACTTTTGATTAGTCATTCAATCAGGTTTCGGTTAGTTTTAGTTAGTTTTAATTTATTTCAGTCATTTGAACCGAATCCGATACTTTATAACCAATTTTAATGTGTTGGTTAATTCTAGTTAGTCGCCAAAATTCGGATAATTAAAGTTAGTTTCAACTTACCTTAACATTTTTAATATGTTCCGATATGTTTTAGCCCTTTCTGGTGCTTTTGGTCAGTCTTGGTTAGTCGTTCAATCAACTGTCAGTTAATTTCAAGTAGTTTTAATTTATTTTAATCATTTTAACCAGTTCCGATATGTTATAAACAATTTTAGTGTTTTTGGTTAATTTTGGTTAGTCACCAAAATTCGGCTAATTTGGGTTAATTTTAACTTACTTCAATATGTTGAATCTATTTTGATACGTTTCAGCCCGATTTGATGCTTTTAGTTAATATTGGTTAGTTTTGGTTAGTCGTTCAATCAACTTTAGGTAAATTTCGGTTAGTTCCAATTTATTTTAGTCATTTGAACCGGTTCTGAGACGTTATAAGCATTTTTAATGTTTCTGGTTAGTATTGGTTAGTCACCAAAATTCGGTTAATTTGGGTTAGTTTTAACTTACTTCAATATTTTAAATTTATTTCCATGCGTTTTAGACCGTTTTGGTGTTTTTGGTTACTTTTGGTTACTTAGTCGTTCAATCAACTTCCGGTAAAGTTCAGTTAGTTTTAATATATGTTAGTCATTTGAACCGATTCCGGTACGTAATAAGCAATTTTAATGTATTTGGTTAGTTTTGGTTCGTCGCCAAAATTTGGTTAATTTGGGTTAGTTTTAACTTACCTTAACATTTTTAATCGGTTCTGATAAGTTTTAACCCGTTTTGGTGTTTTTAGTTATTTTTGGTTAGTCATTCAATAAACTTTCGGCTACTTCCACTTAGTTTCAAATTATTTAAGTCACTTGAACTGGTTCCGATACGTTATAATCAAATTTAATGTTTGTGGTTTGTTTTCGTTGGTCGCCAAAATTCGGTTCGTTTTGGTTAATTTTAACTTACTTTAATTTTTGTAACCTGTTCCGATTGGTTTTAGACCGTTTTGACGCTTATGCTTAGCTTTGGTGAGTGGTCCAATCAACTTTCGTATAGTTTCAGTTAGTTCCAATTTATTTTAGTCATTTAAGCCGATTTCCATACGTTATAATCAAATTAAGGTTTAAATAAACAAACTAACACGATCTCTCACGCGTATGACGTCATGAATGTGGCAAATGTAGCATGCACTTTTTCACGATTTCAGGCCCTATACTAGGATAACAGAAACATTTTCAATGCTAAAATGCCGTCAGACATGCATAATTGATTGGTTAAAACAAAAGTTCCATATCATAATAATAAAAAAATTTCCCATATTTGGCCAATATTCTGGCAGACACTGTATAACATTTGTTGGATTTAAAAAAGATTTAACTATAACATTGTATCTGCCAGTTTTCAGATTTACTTGAATTTCGTGCTTATTCGAATTTAGAATATGCAATAACTTTGGAAATAAGTGTGCGGGAGTGTGCTTTAAACAACATTTATACATGCCTTTCAGGATCGCGGGGTAATTTAAATAGTATATTATTTTATATGGAGGAAAAGTGATACTTTTCATGGCGCGCTCGTGTTTAACAGCCGAACGGAGTGAGGCTGGTAATAGAGAGCAAGCCATGAAAAGTAACTTTTCCTCCAAATAAAATATGCTGTTTTTTCTTCAAATGTCGACAAATTAATGCAAAAACATCTCTTTTTAATAGTAATAATATCTAATTATTATTAAAGATAAATGGGTTCGCAAGGCGGCTTAGACCACGGTCGTAGGTGGCCTTGCTTAGACCGGTGTCGGTGAATATAATGTCACATAAAGCTGTCAGTGGACACTGTCAACAATAATTATTTTTTTAAGATTGCGTCTCCGATTAAGTTTTAATTCCGTATTGATAAGCAGTTATTGAGTAAGTTCGATTAAATAATAACCAATTTGTTCCTAAATTAGTGATTTTTAGAAATGCAGTCACAAATTGAGCGATAAATACAAATTGTAGTTTAATAAATCTTGAGTTGTTGACGCTTATTTTGTTGTCTGTTTGTATTGTATCTATGTTGCTATGACAACACTTTTACCTCCGCCGGCGGAAAAGTGAAAAGTAAAGCTCTGGCGGAGGAAAAACGAAACTTCACGGCCGCCTACACAGTCGAGTAATGACGGATTTACTGACGTTTGAAGAAAAAAACCATTATCACCAAAAATGTAGATTTTATTCTTGTAAAGTTTGGTTTTGTTTGTGTGTTGCTAAGCGCAGTTTGCGACATTGTGGTTATTCTGTCATCGACAATATGAATAGACGTCATTTAACGGTAGAGGAAGCAAATCAAGCCATTGGGTTGCTTCATGGAGGTGCGCGACAGATCGATGTGGCTGATCGGTATAATGTCTCTCAAAGTGTAATTTCCCGACTTAATAACCGATGTAACGAGACTGGATCTGTCATGGACAGGCATACAAATGCTAGGGAAGATCGAAAATTAGTGAGAGGAGCTAGAATGGATCCTACAAGAAACTGAAAGTTGCGTTGCTCAGCCAGGACCTTTTTGCAGCAACCAGAATTCGTATTACCCCTCGGACGGTCTTAAATCGATTAAAAGAAGCAGGTTTACATTGTTTTAGGCTTATAAGACGCCTTCAATTGACCGCATAGTGCTCAACGTCTACTTTGGTGTAAGGAAAGAGGTAACTGGAATGATGCGTTGCGTACTGTGATGTTCAGTGATGAAAACCGCTTTTGTCTTCGTGCTGACAGACGTACAGTTCGTGTCTGGAAACCAAGAAATGCAAGAGTTAATGAACGATATGTTCAAGAAGTGTATCCATTTGGAGGTGGAGGTGTAATGTTCTGGGGTGGAATTTTCTACGGAGGTCGAACGGAGTTGTATGTTTGTGAAGGTACCATGACGGGTGAAATTTATGCCCACGACATCATTGATAACATGGTGAATGATTATCATTGGAATTTGGAGCCCAATTTCAGATTTCCGGATGATAACGCTCGCCCGCACAGAGCCAGAGTAGTACAGGAACGGCTAGCATTCAATGAAATTAATCATTTACCATTACCCCCCGCTCTCTCCTGATTTAAATTGTATCGAACATGTTTGCGACACGACCTCCTATTGAGAACGTAAGGTCACTGAGGCAAGTTCTTCCAAATTTATGGGATACCATGTATCAAAATGACTTGGATCATTTAATTTTAAGTATGCCTCGCCGAGTTGAAGCAGTAATAGCCAATAGAGGTGGAATTAACACGTTATTAATATTGTTTTTTCTTTTTGGTAATTATCTGTTTTCTTACATTAATAGAGAAAAGTTGCCTGTTACTTTTGATTAAACATTTTTTTCAGTTAAACAAAATATGCTTCATTTCTCAAGGAGATTGGAGTAAATGTACGTTATACAATTTTTTTCGAAAATTATTTTTTCTCAAAAAATTCACATTAACACACGAACTGTACGTCTCTCAGCACGAAGACAAAAGTGGCTTCGATCACTGAACATCACAGTCCTCCATGCATGTTTCCAGTTGGCTATTTCATTACACCAAAGCAAACGTTGAGTTCTATCAACTGCGGTCATTGGAGGGCGTCTTATAGGCCTATAGCAATGTTAACCTGCTTCATTTAATCAATTTAAAACCGTCGCGTCGGAGGGGTAATACGAATTCTGGTTGCAGCAAAAAGGTCCTGGCTGAGCAACGCGCAGTTTCTTTTAGGATCCATCCTAGCTCCTCTCACTAATCTTCGGTCTTCCATAACATTTGTCGATCTGGGTCTACCCTCCTTATGCCTGTCGATGACAGATCCGTCTCATTAAATCGATTATTAGGTCAGGAAATTACATTTTGAGAGACATTATACCAATCAGCCACATCGATCTGTCGCACATCTTCATGAATCAACCCAATGGTTTGATTTGCTTCCTACACCGTTAAATGACGTCTATTCATATTGTAAATGACAGAATAACCAGAATATCGCAAACTGCGCTTAGCAACACACAAACAAAAACACAAAACTAAACTTTCCAAAAATAAAAACTACATTTTTGGTGATAGTGCTTTTTATCTATTCGGGTACAATTTTATTATGTTTACACACAACATTTTTTTGAACGCAAACGACATAGGTATTAATAGCTATACCACATTTTTGCCTAGAAAAATTTCTTCACAACGAAAACACCATATCCTTAACTTTTTTCGATCAGTTTATGTAGAAATGAGCTTAAAACAACAGTCACTCTAGGAATATGGTTCATAAATTTTTCCTTAGTGAAAAGATCGGTCGGTGTGTTTTCCAATGTAGGGCAATGTCTTCTAAGACCTCTATGAAAACAATTTGTAATTATCATACTGTTTCAGAAGATTATAAGCAGAAGGGGACGCTTTATGTAATAGAAATGGGATTTCATGTTAATACTGTGAGATAAACCTCCGAGTACAAATAACTATTTTATCATTATTATAATTAACACGCTATGTTAATAATTATAATTTAGATTAATGTTGAAACTTTTAAAGATGACTTTGTTTATTTATTATTCTGTTATTACATGTTTTCTTTAATTAGGTCAATTCTTGTAGATGTGTGCATGGAGTCGTGAATTAAAATGAAATTATTAATTTTTGCGTAGCTTAAATTAATGTTTAAAATACTTCAAAAAGAATAATATTATGGTATAGGAAAAAGGAAAAATAATAAATTAAGATAAAAAATAACGCCGTATTCAATTTCAGATAATAAAATCGGAATTTATTTAACATCATTTTTAAATTGAAAACTTCTGTTGGCGCGTTCATCACACCTTTATTTCATGGGTAGTCAATCAGCCCGAGCCGTCGCGCGTCACGCTTGGTTATGTGATGCACATTAGGGTAGAAAGAGAGAAAAATAGTCAGGTGCGTTCACGGCATTTTCTCCTGAGTAGGGAATGAAAATAAGCCCTCACCCCCCAAAATTTTGTTGAAATTTTATTAACACATATCTTTTGACGGTCTTCCGAAACGAGAGTCTACGTACACACATATTCATTGAAATCAATGATGAAACCATGAAACGCTTCACGTGTATTTAAGCGGTTGTTTGCTCTTTCAGAATGTCAAATATTTCACTTCAAACGAAACTGACCGAAGCTAACCCAACTTTAAAAAAAGAAACATACATAAACTTAAAAAATAAAAATAAAACACGTCTCGCCACTGACGGGAACGGAACCCGGGCCGCCGTATCACAAGCATAGCGTCTAGCCACTGCACTATCAGACCTGCTGAAAGCACTCATTTAAAATTAAAAGCCTTTTGCCAAGATTTAAAGTTTGATGCTGGTTGCCTATTACACGTGGAGTTTTTCATGATTTCATCATTGATTTCAACGTAGGAAATAGTGAGTATTATTTTTGGGCGTGTCTATTTTTTAAAAAGGGGTCAGTTTGGGTCGTTCTAGCGCCAAAATTGTCGTGGGGCTTGAAGAATCTGAAGCAACAGTTCGATGGGAAATTTCTAGGAAAAAATTCTCTTAATGCTTTTGTGTTTTGAAAGCGTCGGAAAAAAATCCACGGAAAATGTGAAAACATCGATTTCTAGGTAAAAAAAAGATTTAATTTTTTTTCTCTCGAAAAGCATTTTTTTTTGAAAAGAGGATTACTTAAAGCGAATCAGCGCGAGAAACTGTATTAAAAGACAAACTTGGAGATGATGCCTTTACATAGGATGAGTTAGTGGAATTTAAATTTTTGGTCATTTCGAATTTTGACACGACAGACACGTCACTATTCAATTTTTTATTTTCAGTTTGAGAAATCCACTGTAAGCATACCACCCAACGCTTAAATATTTTCGAGGAACCAATCTGAGATTCGTAGATCTCGTGATCTGCTAAAAAAGTTCTGTAACAATTTTCCATTCGAGATCAGGAAATACGAGAAAATCGAGGTTAAATTAGAAGATACTGAAAATTGCAAAAAAGTTCTTCCTATTTTTGAGCTCTAGTCACAGTAGACAGCTTTGCTTTTGATGCATTTTGGGGGGAATTTTGTAGGAATTCACTTTCCAATATTTTGACATGACGTTTAGGTTAAAATATATATATTTACATATAGTTGTTTATATCTCATTGAAAACGGTTTGAAAATGGGAAAATGGGTTAGGATCAAAAAATGTGGAAATTTTTTGATAATTAAAGACAGGTATGGCATATTTCGAGGTAAAATTTGACTTTTAGTTTATCGATGCGTTTGGTTTTCATGGCAAGCAAGTAGATGCATTTGCCTGAACTCTCATTTTAAACGATTTGAAATAGGGTAAATGGGCCAGGGGAGGAGAATCTGGATATTTTTCAAGGGATAAGCGGCGGTTCTGCCAATTTTATGGGACATTTTTGGTAAAATTTTACTGCAAACTTCAACAGAAGTTTGTATTCCTATCATTTTGAATTCTGGCAATGCAATAAATAGGAAATGTCGTGTATCGCGTCATTCGCAAATTGGGATGCCTCGTTTTTATTTTGGTAAATATGGTAATTAACTCGAATATGGAGAATGCGATTTTTGTATGAAAATTTGAATAAAAGTAGAGGTGATGAGAACACTCATTTGATAGTTCGGTATTTTCAAATTCATTCGAAAATTAAAATTTCGAACCTCTTTTCACATGAGTACTAATCTCTGATGCTCCCTCAAACGACATTAATTAACAGCTTATAAATAGGCATTTATATACCACTAAATTTTACCTATTCTACATTTCTTCGGAATAAATCAATAAAAACAGTCTCTTAATTTATTAATAACTTGCTAATGCTTTCCTTACCAACTATTCCCGCACCAAAGGCAGGTCCAAACTACATTTCTACCTTTTTTAGATCAACTTTTCATGGGTTTCCCATGTCCCACTTGTGAAAGAATTTATAAGCATCGGGCATCTCTTTACAATCACACCAGATTTGAATGTGGAAAAGCGAAGAATTTCGAATGTCCAACATGCTCATATAAAACGAAGAGAAAAGGTAGCCTGAAAGATCATATGATGATGGTGCATCGTCTAGTTATGGACAGTTTACCAAGAAGAAGATATAAATATTCTAAGATTATGTAAATGTATTTAACCTATTTGGAATATGTATTTGAGTACCTATATCATATATGTACTTAACTAAAATATTGATAATGTATATACTCAGTTTGAAAACATGTCTCTCTGTTATGCAGTATATATTTCCCCACCCTCAGATGCAGTTTAAAATTATATAACAAAGCGAAATGGTAAAGTGAACATTTTTTCTGCATTCGATATGTTCGCAATTATTTAAGAACGTAAACTATAATACTTTTGATTTTGATTTGAATAAGGAGTAATTGAGATACATGATATAAATGATGCATTAGAAATATGTAATGATCATTTAAAGGTAGGTAATCAAATACAGGGTGGTTATCCATATTTGACTCATTTTGATCTTAAATAACTCGAAAACGAAAAAGCTATCGAGTTGCGGTTTTTCCTGAATAATTTCATTTTACTGACAATTTTTTTTGTTAAGTATTGTCATTTTATTTTGACAATGTACCGAAAACACAATTGTCGAATTTTAGGTCTAAGACAACTATTTTATTTATTTTTATGTTAAATAAAATACCCTGTATATTTTTCCAAAATCTTTAGGCTTCTTCCTTTCCCTTTTCAATGTAATACAAGTTTTAGTTATTTTTTAAAATAGTGAATTTATTATGCTCCAAAAAACACATTCACATTATCCGATAAAGTGGAAGTGCAAAATGTTCTCTGAGTGAAAAGGGGAAGTGTGTGATGTCAGAAACCCAGCCAGTAGTAATAACTTAAAGAAGATTTAGGAATCTGTTTAATAAAACTCCACCCACAAAAAAAACGCAATTACTTGATACAGAAAATTTGGGAATACAAGATCTTTACCAGCATCGGCGTCGCGTCGGCAACGAATAGTAAACGGTGAAAATTTACTAACCAAGACAATACAAGTTATGGAGGTAACCCAAGAACAAGCCTATCAACAAAAAGAATCGCAAGTTCTACAGAAATTCCTCGTTGCACAGGGCAAAACATCATGACAAAAGTTCTCAAACTAATGCCATATAAGATACAAATGATACAAGAAGTTAAAGAAACAGTTTTTCCAAAAAACGCACAATTATACACATACATTACAAAATGTAATAAGAATAAACAGTCTTTTTTTGGAAAGACTGATAATGTCTGTCGAGACCATTTTCCATATAAATGGAAAAATTACTAAACATCATGGCAGAAGAGAAGCCTAGAGAATTTCGTGAACACGTCCGAGATTCGCCAGAGGTTACAGTTTGGTGTGGTATGTCCAAGGAAAAAAATGTATGAACCATTCGTTTTTAAATTTCCCTGCATGTGTCGATATACTGGAAATATTTGTTTATCCTCAATTATAGCAGGACATATAGTCCGGCAGGTTTATTATTAGGTAAGTGCCTAATTACAAAAATAATTACAAAGACTGTAATAATAATTAAGAAAAGCGTAATCTAACTTAACCTTATCACAGAATAATAAAACAATATAATACAAACAGAAAGGGAGGTCCGATACCGGCTGCTATGACCTCGACCGCCTGTGCTTTGCGAAAAACATGGATTTGTCCCAATAGGTTCTTCCAATTTCTTCCAAAGCATCGCTCCCTCTCTTTCTGTCGGTATTCTGATTGTTTCTTATTCTGTGACCTAATCTAATCGAACCTATTTACAAACTAATTTAAAGAATTAAGAATATTATGATTTGTTGGAAATGCCAGCCTTGGACCTCTGGACAAAAGAACATCCTGCTAGACAATTCTTCCCTAATATTGTGGACGCTTGCAGGGTTTATTCCTGCACACACATCGATGATTCCTTGGCGAAGATCATTCAGAGAATCCGGAACCATTTTATAAACCTGAGATTTGACGCAGCCTCATTAAAAGTAATCAAAGGGTGGCAGGTCCTGTGAGCGAGCTGGCCACTCTGTTGAATCTCGGCGACCAATCCACCTGTCCCAATAAGTTGCATCTAGACAAGTAATTTCTCATCTCAAAAATGATAGGGCGGGGATCATCCTGTTGAAACGTATTTCCAAAGTGAAATTCAAATAGATTTTGAGATACAACACCTTCAATAAGTGGAATGATGGCATCTTGAAGCATTCGAAGACATGTGGGACCATTCAAATTTTCTTCTAAAAATATGGGACCTATAATATGATCACCCAAAATGCCCGTCCAAATATTTATTTTTTGAGGAAACTGAGTATGTTCTTCGCGAAAAGGTGGGGGTTTTCATCACTCCAATATATGCAGTTTTAAGTGTTGACTATATAATTAAAAAATGTCCTCTCATCGCTAAAACAAATGTGTCTCAGATAATTGGGATTTGCTTGAATCCTTGGTGCCATAATCTCGCAAAACTCTAATCGCCTGTCAGGATCATCTGCTGCTGAAATCTATTACTTTTTAAAGTCTGAAGTATTGCATGTCTTAGCTACTTGCTTAGTACAATGCTGGGGGTTATTTACCATTTCTGCTACGACCTGCACTTGCACGTTTTGCGAATTTTGGCCCTTTCAGATCTTTGGACATCTTTTACCGTACCTAATACTTGAAATTTTGACATAAGCTTCCGAAAGTTTCTCCTGTACACTGGCCGTTCTGGAAAGCGTTCATTGAAGATGCGAGCAGCAGCGTGATAATTTCGATTAGCTTCTCCAAAGATGATAACTGCTTTCTGGCGAACGTGCCATTTGAATTAAATGATATTATTGAAGTTTTAAGAACAATTGAGAGGTACGTCTGACAAATATCAGGAAACCATGACAGCTACAGTTAATGGTTGCATCTGATGGTATAAAACTAGGTATCAAAAAATCAATTAAAAAATTGGTCGCTATTTGAGAATCTATGAATCAAATGTTTTCAAAGTTGAGGGTTGAATTAGGCATAAAAAGAGCTTAAAAATTAAAGTGTCACATGACCAACTCTCCCATTAAAAAATCAAAACTGCCTCCAGCTGTCAAATTGACATTTAAAGCTTTCATTATTTGCTCAAAAAATAGAGAATTGTGTCATATAATACCGTTCCAAATTTCATCCCTGTATATTTTTGTCCTCACTATATGTGCTTTCAGCAAGATGGAGCTACACCCTACTGTGCATTTATTACGAAAATTAACGAAACAACGTTTCTGAAAACAGATGGATTGGAAGTGGAGGTCCTATTCCATGGGCCTCGTTCACCGGACTTAATTGCTACCAACTTTTCCTTACAGGGTATATAAAAAAATATATAACTTGCATTACATTTTTGAAAAGAGGAAAGAACAGGCCTTAAGGTTTTGGGAAAATATATAGGGTGTTCGATTTGGAATAATAAAGTTGTTTTATACCTAAAATTCGGACATTTTGTTTTCGTTACTTCCGGTTGTCAAAATAAAATTACATACTTCAAAAAAAACAGACATGTATTCAGAAATAGCAAAAGTGTGGTATGGGATATCGTGCAATTTTGTGTCAGCTTTATCAATATCTGAATAAAAATAAATTATTTTAGAGGTCTAAAAAAATGTTCGATATAATTTATGACGCTTTGTTAATTACAAAAAAAGACCGTTTGATATGTTCTCCGAGGAAGACGTAGTAGATGGCTAGAGTCGTATTTTAATAATGAATGGACAGAGATCAGAAATATTAACTATTTGTGAGGAGTTCTAGAAGGATCCATTCTCAAACACTCCTTATTTTTAATTGTGGCTCTCGATTTATGAAAGAACATACAATATTTGCAGGCGATAACACATATTGCTATTCATTCTTTGAAAAGCCTATCGAGAGTTTGCGAGAAATAACATAACAGTGATTTCTAGAAAACTATTCAACAACCCGAAATTTTTTTGTGAAGATACAATTTTTTGTTGAAAGTTTTTCATATCAAGCACTTTTAAAATACTTAATATTGAATCAACTATTACTCCAGATTTTCATGTCGATTATGTCGAATAGGATATGTTTACACATCAGTGTCTCGAGTACTAGCAGACTCGTTCAAATTGTTTTATTGTAGCTGCAAAGCAGTTATGTGATAATATTGGTTAAAATGCCATATCGTCGAATGCGAGTGCCACTAAATGTGAGTTGCATAGCTTCTTTTGCTGTGACCAGTCATAATAATGAAAAATAGGTACCTATATGAACTTCCAAAATTTAATAAGTAAATAATAACCATGCGCTATCAAAATTGATACATTTTAAATGGCATGGTCATAGCAATCTTTGGTATTTATTGACCAAATATTACTGGTATCTCAGTGAGAATCTGTATCTTAATGTATCCTAAGAACAGTTCGCAAATGTCTAATAAATCATTTAAAGTATAGGAGTAGAAATAATACCTTAAATCAACTAGAAATCATATTATTAATAACTACTTATCTCGAAAACTAAGTATTGAGATAAACGGTAGGAAAGTTACCTCTAAAAAATAAGACATCAAATTCTCGAGTATTGGTCAATTGCTCGCCGCGGTCAGAAAAATAAGAAGGTAGTCTTAAATTCACATGAGAGTTGCGCGCTGGCTACTTATTGGATATGAGGCAGTTGCGCGCCATAGGGCGACTGTAATATAAATTATTTGTGTGAATCGTTGTTGGAAAAGATGTAATATTGGATTATCGTTCAGCATTTTTTAAATTCTTTTTCCTAATTTTGGGTATGCCTTGGGTTAGATTTGGTCAGTTCCTGTTCGTTGATACCCGGCATGAAGTGTTCAAATATTTGAGGACGAATCGTAACGGGGGTATTATATCTAACATTTATATTACAGTCGATACCATTCCGTAATCCCTCTTTTGCGCGCAACTGTCCTATTGCCAATTGGGGCAATAAATCCCTAGTAAAAGTGACCGCGGCGATCAAATGACCCATGCCCAAATTCTCGACTCTACCTTCAGTCAGCTGTTTCACTGCCTCTTTCAACGTCGCCGTCGCGCGTCGTTACAAGTGATCTCTTGAAAACGTGACCAAAATTATAATAGCTTCATGGATATTATTAAATTATAATGTAACAAAATATTCTAATGCAAAATATATCATATTATTATCGGGGAGTTGCATTTTTTATGGCAGTGGTACACACTGTAAATGGAGATCATATGGCACTCGACGAGCGGTGCGTGTGCGAAGATGTTGATTGGCACGATTCTTAAACAGTTGTAGGTTATAATTAGGGGGAACCCGATGTCCTGGGAGTGAGTTCCACAGTGATGCAGTGCGCCAGACAAAGGAGTTCTTGCAAACCGACGTTCTATGCGTTTCCAGTTGTACGACGAACAGGTGAGCCCCAGCCGTCGTGACTGTCTGACAGGTGCTGCTGCGGGCGGGATGATGCGAGCCAAATCCTGGGAACATCTGCCATGAAAATATCTATAAAATAGGGAAATCTCGACCACATATCTGCGGTGTTCCAGACTATTCAGATCCCGGCTCAACTCTTAAAATTTGGAACTTGAAACGTTCAGGGGCTGATCCATGAAAACAGCAAATTATTGAAAAAGAAATGAAATATTACGATCTTGATATCCTGGGACTATCAGAAACTCACTGGCGAGGCAATGGGCACTTTAAAACCACCGAGGTCAACATGGTCTACTTTTTAGGTCCAGAAAAGACGAGCGATAATGATGTTGCTATAATTGTACCTCCGAAACTGAACAACTCCGTTGTCGCATACAATGCAATTGATGACAGAATAATCCATGTCAAAGTACAATCATCTACCACCATCGTTCATTTTCTGCAAGTTTATGTGCCTACGTCCACATCCCGAGAAGCAGACATAGATGGATTCTATGGCCACCTTAAAGAGATGCTTGCGACCCAACGGTGATCTGGTTTTTATCTTGGGAGACTTTAACGCCACGGTGGGAAAAGATTTAGCAAACGTAGAGCATATCATGCTCATCCTGGCGCAGACTGTGGAAGCGACCACCAGCTCTTAGTCCTATATTTCAGACTTCGCTTTAAAGTTATGTCTCGAAAACAAGTTAAAAAGACCTCATCCATCAAAAATTCAAGCTTTTCAGGCAGATCTTGAAAATAAACTGTGTCCAGATCAAATAGAAAACTATCCTGAAAGCAGCTGGAACTACTTAAGGTCATTGAAACTTCCAAAGATCACGCATCACCAACCACGGCAAAACGTAAACCATGGCTTACTGATCTAACCAACGCAGAAAAGATTTTATGCAAAATTCTAGCGCAGACATTGACTATAGAAGTTTGTCAAAAGAAATTAAAAGACAATGCCGCAAAGACAAGGAAAATTTCTTCATCCAGGTATGCATGGAGGTACAAGGACATGGAGACAGGAATGAACCTGGAGACCTATTTAAGAAAATTAAACTTTTGATAAGAGAATTCAAACCACAAAGCTGTTCTATTTTCGACAAGGAAGGAGATCAAAAAAATGTGCTGATCTGTACAAAAATGAAGAGCCTCCGAGAGAGAATTTATGACCAAATAATTACTCCAAAGAGCCCGCGACACTACTTTCCGTAGTAACGGAAGCGATTGAATCACTAACGAAAAATAAATCGCCAGGTATTGACTCCCTACTAGGAAAACGTTTTCAAATGTTGGGCGAAAATGGCTTGAAAATTGTACACTCCATCTGTACGGCAATATGGAAGACGGGAAAATGGCCAGCTGATTGGTGCATCTCAATATATGTCCCACTACATAAAAAAGGGACTATTACAAGCTGCGAGAACTACCGAACATTGTCACTTATATCCCAGGCCAGCAAAATTCTCCTAAAAATCTTAAAAACCAGACTTTTAGATCGCCAAATACCCTAAGAACAGGCAGGTTTTGTTAAACGAAACGGAACTAGAGAGGAAATACTGAATTTGAGACAGCTTATTGAAAAGTCTACAGAATTCCAAGTACCCAAGATAGTATGCTTCCTTGATTACCAAAAGGCGTTCGATTGTGTCAGCTGGGAGAAACTTTGGAATATCTTGATAAACATGGGCTCTCCTACCCATCTTATAACCTCTACGAATCAGATACAGCAACACTTCGTCTGGAACAGAAGTTCTCAAAACAATTTCGAGCGAAACTGACCTTTTTAATATCTATAGCGAGTTTGTCATGAGAGAGTCCTTGGAAGGATGGTCTGGGGGTATAACAGTAGCTGGGATGATTTGCTGACGATACCACCCTCATAGCAGCAACGGAAGAAGGAATGATAGAGCTTCTTGGACGAGTAAAACATGAGAGCAACAAAGTCAGGTTAAAGGTCAACAAGAGGAAGACCAAAATAGAGAGAGATAGAGAGAGAGAGAGAGAGAGAGAGAGAGATGATGTCATCAAACGAACTTTGATTGGTCGGTTTGGCAGAAGAAAAGATGGTGCAACAGAGGTTTGTTTGTTTTTTCAAAATTAGAGTACTTATTTTCCATTATTATCGCTGAAATAATGGCGAATCCAGCTCACATTTAATGACTACTACAACACTCGCATTCGTTACGACATTCTCCTACGACTGGTGTCGTAATTC